>CM042840.1:116507809-116679984 GCA_023653725.1 Bungarus multicinctus
GCAGGCAGGCAAACAGACAGACCTTTTGGATGGACGTATGGATGGACGTATGGACAGACAGACAGAATGCGACAGTGGTGGCACTTTGGGAAAGCGGTGGCGGCACCTTTTCCCAACGTGCTGCCGCATTTGAGGTACCGGTCCCAGTGTGGTACAACAGTCAATGGGGTGAGCCTGCGGGGCTGGCGCCTTGAACGCTCCCCTGCCGCCTCTTAGTGTCCCCAAGGGGGCTGGCAGAGGGGCACTAAGAGGCGGCAGGGGGGCGTTCGAGGCGCCAGCCCTGCAGGTTCACCCATTGACTATAGCACCACTCTGGAACCGGCACCTCAATGGGTGAAACTGCAGGGCCAGTCGGTGCCTTGAACGCCTCCCTGCCACCTCTTAGCACCCCTCTGCCAGCCTCCTTGCCTCTTAGTGCCCCCCTAAGGCATCCTAACCCCCCCCCCCAGGGGGCAGTGCTGCCCACTTTGGGAACCACTAGTCTAACTTCACTTTTCCAATCACTGCAAAGAGACTTGATAAAAGAGCAAGTGAAATCTGAAAAAATGAACTGATTTAGCAGGTGTAGGTAATGGACTGCAGGTTGTCCTTCATATGCTTTCTTGTTTTCCTCATGCTGATTCTTTATTGCAACTGTTATTGGAGACTCACAAATCAGGATTGTTAAAGACAGCATTCAGAAAGCAAACTGACACATAAGAAAGTTGAGAATCACAATTTTAAAAATATACTATGGGACATAAAAGCATGCAGGTAGAAGCATCAAATCTGAGTTTTTACTGGGTGACAAGATACATTACTTCATCACTTGCTCTGTAAAATAGCTGATACCATATTGTGACCTTCCCCCCGCCCTAAGAATCCACTCTTTGTAAAATGGATAACCTCCTTTTAAGTACACATGCACACCCAAAGGAGTATTATGAACGTTGAGCCTCCACATACATGGCCTTTGCTATGAAACTATCTGGTTGTCATTTTGAGTGGATAGTCTCCTTTGGATATTCTAGCTTTTTACTCTGAACGTTCATGACTTTGCAGATGAAAATAAAATTTTCCTAACACTCCTTTCCTTGAAAAAAAATTTTTTTTTTGCATTCTATTGATTTCTATCTCATTGGCTCATTTACTACTGATGTCCTTTGTTGTTCTAGTCCCCTGATATGTTATGTACAGGGGAGAAAAAGCTTCAAGTATCACAGAGAAATTGAAATGTAATGACAGTTCTTCCCAGCATCTGTAATTATCAAAACTACTGTTATTTATTTTTCTGTTGCTATCATTGTTTTGGCAAACTTATAACCAACAAGGACTGAGATGGTTTGAAAAATATCAGTATTAACTGGTCTTCCTCATCTATAGCTTGAGAGTAAAAACAGATGAAATCCTGTCAGGTTTATTCCAAATAAGGTGAATTCAAGGTTTCAGAATATTTGTGAATAGTGTGATGGTGGGGTAGTCAGGTTCCAAAAATAATAATATATTTTTGGATATTCTTAATAATTAGTAGACAAATTCTGCTGTAGATATACATCAGGCATAATGACTTTGATCATTTTTCTCTTGCTTTTATCTCATACGGTTTGGATATGTGACATGGGAAAATGCATTATTGGTGATCCTCTCCCTATTTCTCATAACTATTTCCAACCTGGTGATTTCATCATTGGTGGCATTACTTCTCTTATGTTCATGCCTACAGAACTAGAAAGCTTCTTGGAAGATCCCCATCTTTCATTTAATGGTGAAGTCATGTAAGTGTTCCATCTCACCGTGTGGGGCAAGAGATTTCAGATTATATCTGTATTTGTGAAATCCGAAGCAGACTAAAACTAATTAGAATGACAAAAGCATATTATTTGTCTAGTCCAAATGTTTCATCCTATTTAATTTCTATGGGATACTTAAAGGAATTAGAAAGAACTTCTTTAATTTACTAAGTGATTATTAGAGGATCATGACAATATGTCATAGAAATCCTGTTGTTCAGTGAACCATCATTTTTTTATCAGGGAAAAAAATAAAATAAAAGAATCTTCAAAGAATCCACATTTCTACAGAAATATTTCTAGAATATGTTGATATTTTTAGGTGCCTTTTTATTGTTGTAATTATGATTTCCTTTTTAGGTGCACTGATTTGTTCATAGAATATATATTCTTTTTTTATCAATGAAGTCAGAAATCCATACTTTTTATTTTTATTTATTTTGATTTGTCAATCGCTTACAAAATAATAGGTATAAGTATAAACATGAGTAAGAATACAGAAAATAAGTATGATTAAAAGGGGACAATAGGACAGGGACAATAGGACAGGCACTTATGCATGCCCCTTACAGACCTCTTAGGAATGGGGTGAGGTCAATAGTGGATAGTTCAAGGTTAAAGGAATGGGGGTTTGAGGATGTAACTACAGAGTCAGGTAGTGCATTCCAGGCTTTGACCACTGTTGCTGAAGTCATATTTTCTGCAATCAAGTTTGGAGCGATTAACATTGTGTTTGTATCTATTGTGTGCTTTTGCATTGTTGTGGTTGAAGCTGAAGTAGTTATTGACTGGTAGGACATTGTAGCAGATAATTTTGTGTACTACACTTAAGTCCAACTATAGGTGGGGTAGTTCAAGATTGTCCAAGCCCAAAATTTCAAATTGGATATATAGGGTATTCTGTTGCGAGCAGAGGAGTGTTGTACTCTTCTCGTGAAATACTTCTGAACTCATTCAATTTTGTTAATGTCTGATATATAGTACAGATTTCAGACAGGTGAGCTGTATTTGAGTATTGGTCTAGCAAAGGTTTTGTATGCCCTAGTTAGCAATTCAATATTTCCAGAGGAGAAGCTTCATAAGGTTAGTTCTACAACTCAATGCCTTTTTGACAATGCTGTTACATTGAGCTCTCTTGCTTAGGTTGTTAGATATGAGTACTTCTATGTCCTTGACAGAATGAGGGTCATCAATGAGGTCATAACTGCCTAGTTTGTATTTGGTGTGCTGATTTTTTTTTACCAATGTGTAGGACAGAGCATTTGTTGGTCGAGATTTGGAGTTGCCAATTGTTTGACCATTCAGAGACATAATCAAGGTCACTTTGAAGAGCAGTAGCATTGTCAATGGTGTTGAATAATTTTACATTATCTGCGAAGAGGATGCATTTGCTTACAAGGTGATCACAAAGGTCATTTTTATAGAGTATAAAGAGTGCAGGTCCTAGAATGCTGTCTTGGGGGACACCACTGTTAACTGGAGCAGGGTTTGATATAGCGCTTCCTATTTTTACTATTTGTTGCCTGTGTGACAGGAATGCAGTAATCCACTTATGAAGGGATCCGGAAATTCCGTAAGAGTTTAGTTTTAACAGTAGTTTGTCATGTACCACTGAATCAAAGGCTTTGCAGAAATCTATGTAAATTGCATCTATTACTTTACCCTGGTCTAGTAGAGTAGTCCATATGTTTTTGTAGTGTAGGAGTTGTAGGTTGCAGGACAATTTTTTCCTGAAACCAGATTGTTTTTTGAAGTGTAGGTTGTTTGACTCTAAGTGGAGGGTGATGAATTGATTAATGATTGAGTCCATGACTTTGCACATGACATAACATAATGATATTGGTCTGTAGTTTTCAACCAGGCTGGGGTCATCTTTTTTGAAGATAGGGATGACCATAGCCAAGGACCATAGGTTTGGTAAGGAGCTGGTTCTGAATGATATATCATATATAATGCTTAGGGGTTCTGCTATGGCAGAGGAAAGTTTTTTAAGAAGTATGCAAATAATCCATCATGGCCAATAGATAGGGATGGTTTTAGTTATGTAAAGCCTTCTCTACATTTTTTTCTGTAAAGTCAACATATAGTATATCACTGCAGTTAGTTGTGGTACGACTAGGAAATGTGGGGCATGAGCCATTGCTGTTAACAAAGACTGAGCTGAAAAATGTGTTGAAGAGGTTGGCCTTAACAGCTTCATCGATGCAGTCTTTCCCATTTGGTCCCTTTAGAGGGGGGATGGTTCTTGTGTCTTTAAGTTTGGTGTTTACAAAATTGTAGAAGGCACGGGTAGATTTTGTACGTAGGAAGTTTTCCTCCTGTTTGCAGTAATAATTTGTGCATTCTGCTGTTATCTGTCGACATAAGGTGTTGTATCGGTTTTTAAAGTTTGCTAAATACTAGTTTTCTTTTTACACCATAGTGGGTTTTTTTATTGGAGTTTTCTTATTGTTATGGGTAATTTGGGTTTTTTTTGTATTTAGGGTTACTAATGGTACATATAGTTTTATGACTCTTTCAAGTTCAAGTAAGAATGCATTATAATGGTCTTCTGTAGTATTACAGTTAGAGAACAGAATGTGCCAATCAAGAGATGATAGGTCGGCATCTATGAGATCATAGTTGGCTTTTTTGAAATTGTATTTTGGAGATCCATCATTATGATCTTCTTTGTGAGGGCGTAAATTGAGACAAAAGTCAATCATACTGTGGTCACTGTTTGAAAAGTAAGTTAGATTATGAAAAAAAAGTATTGTCGGAAGCTATATTTTCTATTCAGAAAGTATACAAAGCTAAAGCATATTAGGCCAAACCTTGGATATAATACATGACACATGGATTATAGATTTTAAAAACAAAACATTTGGATGAACCATATTTGTGTTGCAATGTTTTTGTTAAGTATAAGAAGTTATTTTTATAACCTATAATTGTTATTCCAGAGTCCAAACTAAGTTTTATCAGCATATTTTGGCTTTGATATTTGCTGTGAAAGAGATCAATGAAAACCATCAGATCTTGCCCAATATAACTTTGGGTATCAATATTTTTGATAATTATGGTAGAAAGTGGATTTATCATGCTACAATAGAACTTTTTTCATCTCTGAAGAGAATGGTCCCCAATTATAAGTGTGGAATTAAGAACAACTTGGTCTCAGTCATTGGGGCTCTTTATTCTGAAATCTCCATTGATATGGCAGATATCTTGAGGATCTACAAACTTCCACAAGTAAGTTATGTTGTGAGCTGTGACATCATAATTTTAATGAACTTTTTACATCTGTGTTATTTGGAAACTTAGTATTGTGTGTTTTACATGTGCTTAGTTTGCATTAATGAATAAAAGGCATAAAGAAAAGCAATGTACATTATGTACCAAGTTGAAATTCAAGCATGTCTCTAAAACATAGTATCATCAATAACACATATATTATATGAAGTATAGAAAACAATATTTATGTTTTATAAGGCTGCTAAAATAAGTTTTGACAGAAACTGAAATTTGCTAGATAGCTATGGATTACCTCCCAAATTTTTTTAATTTTTTTTTTATTTTTTATTTGCATTTATATGCTGCCCTTCTCCAGAGACTCAGGGCGGCTTACAGTCTATGGAGCACCATGCTAAGTGCTCGGCAATAGCCTTCATTCCATTGTATATGCCTGCTTATTACTAGGGCTTTTGGGCCCCCAAGCAGCATTTTTACAAAGTCAGCTTATTGCCCCCAACAATCTTGGGTTCTCAATTTACCTACCCCGAGAGGATGGAAGGCTGAGTCAACCTTGAGCCTGGTGGGATTCGAGCCTGCACTAATTGCAGGCAGCTTGCACTAAGTGCTAGATGAATAACAGCCTGCACCACCAAGGCCCTTCCAAAAATTAAATTAAAACAGCTTTGATATGGCTGCTATTTTTCTTCATTTCTTCCCCTTCTCCAAGTTCCTAATGATTTTCTAATTCCTGAAGTTTATATATGGGTCACACCCAGAGATGTTGGATCAAAGTGAATCATATTCCTTCTACCAAATGGTCCCAGATGAAAATATGATATACCAAGGACTTCTTCAACTGTTTGCTCACTTCAAGTGGACTTGGGTTGGAATCCTTGTGAGAGAAGATGATGATGGAAGATTTGTTAGGATGGCCTTTTCAACTTTTCCTCTTCATGGCATTTGTATTGCCTTTTTTAAAAGAATGAAACCATTTTATATCAGTACATTATTCAAGGAACTGGCCTGGCTAGTAAAAACATTTTATGTTTCTATGAACAGTAAAGCCAATGCAATAATAGTCTATGAAAAAACACTTATGCTTCTAAGGTTGTTATTACATCTTCCTAAAATGGAAGATTTATCTATGGAACCAAAAGGTAAAGTGTGGATCATGCCCTCCCAAATGGATCTTGCATCAGTGTTTTACCAAAGGAGCTGGGATATTCAAGATATCCATGGTTCCCTGTCCTTTTCACTTCACTCCAATGAAATTCCAGACTTTCAGCACTTTGTTCAGGCAAGGGACCATTTCTCATCAAAAGAAGATGGCTTTATCAAAGATGTATGGGTACACACATTTGACTGTTCCTTTCCCAGTCCCTTGGTGAATGACAAAGATAATGGCATTTGCACACTGACAGAAAAATTGGAGAATGTTCCAGGTGCTTTTTATGAAATGAGCATGACTGGACACAGTTATAATATATACAATGCAGTTTATGCTGTAGCTCATGCTTTACATGACATGCAGATTGAAAAAAAACCCAATGGAATGCTTAATGGTGGGAAACTGAGTGTTCAGGAACAACAGCCATGGCAGGTACCGAACATTTCATATATATATATATGTATGTATTTACATATATGTAGGTCTTGGTGTGTTCGGGTCTTTTCCCGTGTAAGACTGAGAGAATCTTGGCGACATTTCGACGGGGTCCCACTTGCCATCTTCAGGCTGGTGCTTTCGGCTTTGTGCTTGTGCAACCAAAGTGTGATCATAGCTGCCATCTCTCTATAAATACTGGTGGGGAGGCTGGCTATGTTGTCATTTCTTGATTGGTTGATGGAGTTGATGTTTGCAGATTGGCTGGCTTTTTTTAAAAACATGTGTGGCTGAGGTATTGGCTGTGTACCTATCAACCTCCTGTGTTGTAATGACCTGGGTGATGGGCTGTGTGATGACCTTCTGAGGTCATCTTGGATCTTGTGCTGTAATCTCCTGGGTTGTTGGCTGTGTTGTAACATCCTGAGGTTCTGTGGTGTAACCTCCTGAGTTCCGTGATGTGATATCCTGAGTGGGTGGCTGTGATGTGATGTTCCAGGTTTTGGTTTGGCTCCGAGTTTGAAGCCTGGTTATGTGTTCATGGCGTGTGTCCATTTCTTTGGTTTGGGGGTCTGGATGTGTGGTAGCTGGTGATGCAGCTGTGGTCTGTTTTCTGGATGGTGGTTGCCTTTCATCTATGGGGTGGGTATGGATTTGAGTGTGGTGCCCAGCCACATACATTGGACAAACCAACAGGAGAATAAATGCACTCATTGCAGAACACAAGAACGCAGTCAGAAAAGAAGAAAATACTTCCTCCCTTTTCCAGCACCTTAAAGCCACAGGACATGAAATTAATTTTGAGGGAACCAAATTAATCTCCAATACAGAACACTTCAACAAGAGAATAATCAGAGAAGCCATCAAAATAGAGAAACACCCCCATAACATGAATAAATGGGATGATACCTCCCACCTGCCAGACATCTGGAAACTAGCCCTTATCAATAAACAAGTCCCAGCCATGAAAACCAACATTGGACCCAAAACAACACATGACACCTCCACCAATCTCCCTCACTACACTCAAACCCAAACCCACCCCATAAATGAAGGGCAACCACCATCCAAAAACCAGCCATGGCTGCATCACCAGCTGCCACACAATCCGACCCCAAAACCAAGCAAAGGGACACATGCCATGAACATATAGCCAGGCCTCAAACTCAGAGCCAAAACAAAACCCAGAATATCACATCACAGCCACCTGCTCAGGATATCACATCACGGAACTCAGGAGGCTACACCACAAAACCTCAGGATGTTACAATGCAGCCAACGACCCAGGAGATTACAGCACAAGACCTAGGATGTCATAACAATAGAACTCAGAAGTTCATCACATAGCCCATGACCCAGGTCATTACAACCCAGGAGATTATAACACAAGACCCAGGATGTCACAACAATAGAACTCAGAAGGTCATCACACAACCCATTACCCAGGTTATTACAACACAGGAGGCTGATAGACACACAGCCAATACCTCAGCCACACATGTTCTTAAGAAAAAGCCAGCCAATCTGGAAACATCAACTCCATCAACTGATCAAGAAATGACAACACAGCCAACCTCCCACCAGTATTTATAGAGACAGCAGCTCCGATCACGCTTTGCTCACACAAGCATGAAGTCAAAAGCACTAGCCTGAAGATGGCGAGTGGGACCTCACTGAAACATCACCAAGATACTCTCAATCTTACAAGGGAAAAGACCTGAACACGCCAAGACCTGCATACCTGTACCCATGAAAATCTACAAAAACATTTATATATAAGTTTGTATATATGTAAATTTACCTCTACAATATTATTATATAAACTTTCTGTCCTTAAAACCATCTTAGCTTATACCCATACATTCCTCTGTTCATTAATTCCCCTTTCTTTTCTTCCATTCATTCCTTAATAAATTTTTTCTGTAATTTAATTTTCCTTTGTTCTTAATGGTTCAACTTATCTCTATTTTCATGTCTTTCCTTGTATTTAATCCATGTTCATTTGGATCCTTCTTTCTTGACTCTTTCATGTGTTTCAGCAAACACATTCAACTTCCTGTTCTATTTAAGTACCAAGGATGCTCTTAAGTACACAGACACTTTGTTTCTTTCAATAAATATTAAGACTCTATATTAGCCTCTGCTTTCCTAATATCATTTTATCTTTAAGGGTTTTTTTTTTGGTCAAATTTTTATTTTTGTATGCTTTTTTACTAAATTCAACTATTTGCTCTATTTATTCACCCTTTATACATGACTTGTAATTGTTCATGCCATTTCACCAGTCAACCACATATTTTGCTGTCTTTGTTACACCACTTTTCAGATTCCTATTCTGTTTGCATTTTACAATCTAAATGTCAAGTGCAGGAAATCAGGAATCTGGAAAGTTCAAAAGAATATAGGTTTAATGTATGGTACAGCTCTCTACAAGAATCTGAACTACCAACGGTCAAAGCAAATATGTGATAGATAAGAGGCAATGGAATTCAAGGTTGGATGGGGCGGAACAGGCTTCAGCTCAACCCATCTAAGACTGAGTGGCTGTGCTTCCCAGCACCCCGGTACAGCCAGCTGGTTCCATCTCTGGCTGTGGGGGGGGGGAATTCTTGCCCCCACAGAGAGGGCCTGCAATCTGGGTGTCCTCCTGGATGTGCGGCTGTCATTGGAAGACCATGTGGCGGCCGTCGCCAGGGGGGCTTTTTGCCAGGTCCGTAGGATCTACCAGTTGCGGCCCTTTCTGGATCGGGATGCGCTTCGCACGGTCACCTCCGCCCTGGTGACCTCCCGCCTAGACTATGCCAATGCTCTCTACATGGGGCTGCCTTTGAAGAGCATCCGGAGGCTCCAGTTGGTGCAGAATGCAGCCGCGAGGGTGGTAATGGGAGCTCCTAGGGGCTCCCATGTTATGCCACTTCTGCACGCGCTGCATTGGCTCCCGGTGGCCCTCCGGGTGCGCTTCAAAGTCTTGGTCACTATCTTTAAAGCGCTCCATGGCTCGGGACCGGGATACTTGCGAGACCGCCTCCTGCCACCATCGGCTTCCCACCGACCGGTACGCTCCCATAGAGTCGGTCTCCTCGGGGTGCCGCCGGTTGGACGGCTGGCGACCCCGAGGGTGCGGGCCTTCTCATTGGGAGCACCCCCTCTCTGAAATGAATTACCCCCGGAGGTAAGGGCCGCCCCTGATCTCATGGCCTTCCGTCGGTTACTTAAAACTCACCTATTTTGGCAGGCCGGACTGGCCTAGGGGTCTTTTAAATTTTAACCTGGTTTTAATTTCTTTTAACTCTTGTTTATATTTTTAATTAGAGCCACACTATATTCAATTTTTAAATTTTAATATTATCATGTTGTATGTTGTATATGTGTTTCTGTATATGTATTTTATTGGCTGTTCATCGCCCGAGTCCCTTTGGGGAGAGGGGGCGGTATATAAATCGAATTAATAAATAAATAATAAATAAATAAGGTGGCCTGGATATAGATCTCTTGTGGGTGTGAAGGGACTTGAGACTGATGGCACATTTGACCCCTCACTTGGGCTCAACCTGACCATGTTCTATATCACCCACCCTTCATCTTGGTCTCCCTCTTCTTCCATAAGTTCTTTGATGCTGGTTTTCCCCTACTGCATCAATTCTTTGAAGTTCCAGTTGTCATAGGAACTTGGCAAAAATAAGAACAAAATTGACTCTTAAGAGACTCATATATTTTAAAAATCAAGGATAATCCTACATACTCTGATTTCAGACTGATTGCTTTTTATTCAGTTTTTAAATAATTTTGACTACTGATAGTAGTATTTGCTAGATAAGAAATATGGTTTTGCCATATGACAGGAAATTATACTTTTTTTTTCTTTTAGCCACTCAGCTTAGTTGGCTTTACAGTTTTATAGTTTATATTGTTTTTAGACAGCATTTTTAGCATAAGAAAATTTTGAATCATGTTGAATTCATTATTATTTTAAATTACATTGGGACATAAAGATGGTATTATTGCTTCTGTAGGAAAATTAGTTTGTCAGTGCGTACTGAAATAATATAATGGGATTGAAGGAATGCATTAAATGCTGAGGACAAATAAAACATCTGCAAAAGTTGTAGCTGTTGTGAATGAATTATGCAACTGACTGAAAAAATAGCATAATTACTGATACTATTTTCTTATTGTTTGTATATTTACTGATTTCAGCTCCACCAGTTTCTGAAAGAGATCTCTTTTAATAACAGTGCTGGGGATAGAATTCAATTTGATGAGAGGAGGGAATTGATAGTTGGATTTGATATTATAAACTGGATCACATTCCCAAATCAATCTTTCAAAAGAGTGAGAGTGGGGAAGATGGATCCCTGGGTTCAAGAGAAAAAAATCACTATTCATGATGAAACCATCACCTGGCACAAGTCTTTCAACCAAGTAGATTCTGAACTTTTTTTTGCTTGCAAGACTGGGATAATAACCAAAAATAACTGTATATCATTTAACATAGAAACAATGTAATTTAACATAGAAATAATTTTATATAAATTATTTCAACAAATAAATTTTTGGCTTTTACAGTATTTATAACACTGGCTATTTGAAATATCATCCAGAGAGGGGTATTTTAGAAATAAAGCATTAAAACATCTAAAAGAAAAAATTCTTTATGATTTATTTGGAACAAAATATACTAAGAATTTAAAAAGGAGTTCACAGATTGGTAAATGAGTTGATCCAGATACAATGTCAAGCATACTTGTTGAAGACCCTTATAATATTGACAGGTTGGCTCCTGTCCACCTGGCAGTTAAAAAGCATGCAAAAGCAAATAGACAAATAAGTACCACTTCAGTGGGAAACAGCATTTTGTGTACCTTGACATATAGTCATGCTTATATCCCTGCCCTGTATCCCTACTTTTATATCCTTACTCTCTAAGAATTAAAACTTTAATCTGGCAGGAAAAAACAATCATAATCTGAATGAGCATGGTGGTAAATGTGCCCATCCAGATTTCAGGGATTGCATTAGTTGAGATCCCAGGGCAGTATAAGAAGAAACTGTAATAAATGTAGTAAATTCTTTTGCAGACATTGTTCCAAAAGTAATTGATTGTGATGTTTTATACCTGAACATGAGACAGTTTGCAACTGAATTTTCATTCAAAGTTTGCATTTTTTAAATATAATGCCCTCCTTTATCTCTATCATTGTCATATGTATGACACCCTCTTGTAAAGGCTTTCATTGCATACCAGCATTATTTTTTAAAAAAATAAACCTATACAATATGTTAAGTGACAAGAAAAAAATACTTACATTATTGTGAATCCCATTGAATTAACTTCATCACAGTTTAAGTCTAATATATTTCTCAGTTCAGAAGAGTACAGAAAATAGCAACAAAGATAAGTGGGGGAGGAGGCTAAAACACATGAAGAATGGTTGCTAGAATTGAATACATCTAATCTAGTGAAAAGAAGAACTAGGAGTGACATGATAGTAATTTTCTGATAATTATCACCTTAATTTGAGAAGTATCAATTAATCAAGATATTTAAACTCTTTTTTCAAATACCAGATTGAATGCTAACATTTTCCTTCTTACTTTACTTACTGGGTAGACCTTACCTGTTTCAGTTTGCACTGAGAGCTGCCTTCCTGGTTATTTCAAGAAAAAACAGGAGGGCAAGCCATTTTGCTGCTATGATTGTTTTCCATGTCCTGAAGAAAAAATTTCAAGCCAGAAGGGTAAGAAACATTATAAGCAGAGCTTATTTTCAGGTGGTAAAACCACATCAAAATATACTATATCAGAATATACTGTAACCTATATAGTAGAGAACTGTACATATCATAGTAAGGAACATTTACTTGTTCCATTTAGATTTTAGTATAAATGTTTCTATATCTTAAAAATTATCTTGATCTGGTTTATATAATTCAAGCATTTACATGATTTGATCAAAATAATCCTAATATTTTCAGTTTCTCTCTCTTTCCTTTCCTTAACTGTGTATCAAATTATCCACTACCAGTATAAGATCTGTTGTACTTGTGACTATGCACATTTATTTAATTTTACCCTAGCACATCTTTATTTTATTCTATTGTATTAATTTATAAAATTATATGTCAACTGTCTTATACAAGAATATTTTGTGGCTCAAAGTAATGTTAAGTAAAAACAAAAAAAATTAAGCAAATTAGCCCCAGAACAACATCACATCTTCAAAACACAGTGATGGAATGTCACAGACACTCCTTGGTAACTACATTAATTGAGCTCACTTCTAATCAAAGCATGATTGAAGAGAAAATTCATAAAATTGAAAGAATAATCTGATAACAAAATACTCCACTGTATGATTTTCTTAAATAGTGATATTATTTGTATTAAAACTGTCTAGAAAATCATACTGAATTCTGCCCAGATAAATCATAACAAAAGAAATAAATACTTAGATAAAATGTAAGGAGCATAATAGAAACGATGAAAAAAGTCTGTTAAAAGAAAGAAAATCACATTCTAACTTTTCCTTATTAAGTCATAAATGCAACAGTAGAAAGTGAATTGGACAATAGAAGTTTGGATACCAAGGTGCATAATAATACCAATGTCACTTTCTAAAAAGCATTTGTCATGCATATTTGTTGATAATGTATGTGTAGGAGAAGAGCAGGCAGATAGGAGGGTGGAGTTCAACATGTCATCAGTTTGAACTCATTGTATTGTCATAAGAGACCCAAGTCTTACTCTCTTTCAATTCTGTTGAAACTCATTAAGCATCAATTTACCCTGACCATTAGTTGACCAGATTCTTCTGTACAGGTTGCAGTAATAAACTCTTCTGTTGTTTGAATCTAATGAATGATCCTGATTATCTGCAACTGACAGTATATATTTCTATCATAATTATTTTTCTGTTATGTTTCTTTTTTCTGTTCCTGTTATTATTTTAAAAGCAAATAAAATAAATACATAAAATAATTCTATAATACAAAAGCATTTACTGTGGAATTTTGTTGATAATGTATCTATTTCTATCATGATAACCTTTCCATTTTTTTCTCTTTTGTTATTATTTTACAATAAATAAATGAATAAAACTAATAATAAAATAAATATGGAAAATAATCATAGAAAAATTATATGCTTATATTCTAGACATGCACATTTGTTCTAAATGTCCAGAAGACCGATATCCAAGCAAGGACAAAGATTCATGTCTTCCCAAGAAAATATCTTTTTTGTCCTATGAAGAACCAATGGGAATAAGTCTAATCATTCTGGCTTTTTTTTTTTCTTTCTGCACACTTGTGGTTCTAGCAACATTTTTGAAGTATCACCATACTCCCATTGTCAAGGCCAATAACCGAAATCTCACTTATGTTTTACTCATCTCCCTCCTTCTCTGCTTCTTTTGTTCACTGCAGTTCCTTGTTGCACCTGGAAATATAATATGTCTCCTCCGACAAATTAGTTTTGGCATCATCTTCTCAGTGGCTGTGTCTTCTGTACTGGCAAAAACCATCACTGTAGTTCTGGCTTTCATGGCCACCAAGCCAGGATCCAGAATAAGAAAATGGGTGAGAAGAGGACTGGCCACCTCCATTGTTCTTTCTGGTTCGTTTGTTCAAGCTGGCATCTGTACAGTATGGTTGTTCATATTTCCCCCTTTCCCTGATATTGACACCCATTCAGAAATTGAGGAAATGATACTGCAATGCAATGAAGGATCAGATATTATATTCTACTGTGTCCTGGGCTACATGGGTTTACTGGCAGTGGCCAGTTTCACTGTAGCATTTTTCTCCAGGAATCTCCCTAGCAGTTTCAATGAGGCCAAGTGTCTCACATTTAGTATGCTAATCTTCTGCAGTGTGTGGATCTCTTTTGTTCCATCCTATCTAAGCACCAAAGGCAAATACATGGTGGCTGTAGAGGTTTTCTCCATTTTGGCCTCTAGCATTGGATTGCTGGGCTGCATATATTTCCCAAAATGCTATGTAATCATTTTTAGGCCAGATCTAAACAACAGAGAACAACTCATTAAGAGAAAATAATAATAATAATAATAATAATAATAATAATAATAATAATAATAATAATAATAATAATAATAGCAAATTATCAGACTTGAATACCATGATTCTACAAAAAACCACCCTACTTGGAATAGCTTGTATCGTCTGACACTACTTGAACAGTTCCTAGGACTTTAGTTACGACTCGAGCTGTTGAGCTATCAATCAGCCCCAAAGGCTGTGAATCTCACTAAAGATTAACTAATAATAATAATGATACTGACAACAACAATAGTAGTACTAGTAATAGTAAATAACATACAAAACTCATCTTTTTAATATTTCTGTTTTATTGACCCTCCTTTGAAATTACAATTATTTTCATAATTTATATTTATTCCTTATGAATAATTTTGTCAGGTGAAGAATGAATGGAATATTCTTAAAACCAGAATTATCCCATCTTAGAATATATATGCAATGCATTCAGAAAATATTCCAACCACCTTCACTTTTGTCAATTTTGTTATGCTGCAGCCTGATTCTACAATTGTTGAAATTCATTTTTTTCTCATTAATCTACATTCAGTACCCCATCAGGAGAAAGTGAAAACAGAATTTTAAAAATATCTGTAAATGTATTAAAAAGAAAATACTGAAAAATCATGTTGGTGTTATATCTTGCTAAAATGTCAATCCTTTACATTTACTCCAATTAAATTCCTGGATTTCAGCAATTTGTTCAGGCAAGGGACTATTTCTTATCCAAAGTAGATGGCTTTATCAAAGGTGCAAGGGTACATGCCTTTGACTGTGACTTCTCAATTCCTTGGTGAATGAGAAAAATAGGGACATTTGTACTCTAGGACAGAAACTGGACTTTCCAGAGGCTCTTTTTGAAATGATCATCACTGCAACGCTGACTGACTATTGTTGGAAACTGCAGTTAGATGTATTAGACACTGAGTACCAATGAAAATCAGTATCAAAACTCTTCTAGTTCTGTTGAGCCCATGTTGCATGTCAAAAACATTATTCCCTTATAGTCATCCAATATAGTCAT
Organism: Bungarus multicinctus; assembly: GCA_023653725.1. NCBI lineage: Eukaryota > Metazoa > Chordata > Lepidosauria > Squamata > Elapidae > Bungarus > Bungarus multicinctus. The sequence continues at coordinate 116,523,473 of CM042840.1, forward strand.
TAATTTCATATTTCTTAAGATTCCTATCTAATAGAGTCATTCTGAAATTATATTTCTGTTCAATCTGAGGAGGTCTACAATAACCACCAAAAGTTCTGCAAGCAAAACATTTCAAATAAAGTATTGTCCAATGTAAACAAATAAAATTCCCTCCTTCTCCTAAATTGACACTTTTTCTTGTGATTGCTATTATGAGAAATTATGCCAATTACTATGATGAAAATTAAAACCAGTCTTCTTGTTAAGGTAAAATGTCGAACTGGTTAAGCATACAAGTCCCATAATGCATCACTGCATATTCCCCTCCCACCAGTTATAAAGGATGCTCTGTTTTGGTTTTGAACTCTCTCTTGTTTACCTCCTGGAGGAGTGGTATCTAGGGGAGAGCATGGACGTGAATTGGTTTGCTTTTTCTACAATAAAAGAATGATTCTGACTGCAAATAGTTTGGAAATTGATTTTGGCTAAGATCCATTATATGTTATCAACAGTTGGTAGCAGAGGTCGGTTGCCAAATTAACAGGAACAAAATATGTCAGGATCAGAAAAATCCAGAATTAATACAAGAGCATTCACCAGGCAGATGGCAGCTCAACTGACTCCTATGGGTACAATAGTAAGGACCCGATGGCAGAATTAAGAGGACTTTTTCAAAATACAGACAAACCTCAAACAGAGGAAAGGCAAACAGAGAAAGAAATGAAACTGCGAGTGCTGAACCGGTAAGTCCTTTGCAGCCTTTTTTAAACTTACCGGAGGCGGGAAAATATGAAGAGGCGCCATTTTCAAACCCATAATACTCAAAGCCACAACCAGTAAAAATGGCTGACCGGCAACCAATCACTGCAGAAGTTTTGAAGGGGGAGACAAAAAGAAAAAGTAGCCCTGAGAGGAACTCTCCCTCAGAGCAGGAAATATCAAGAGCGATTGAAATGCTCACAGCAGCATTTGGAGCTGCATTCACCCCCCCACACTCCAAGACAGTCACAGACAAAAAGCACTGAACTCCAGGCAGCCACATTGTCCCCATGCAACCCAGCAACCACTGGGAGTCTCCCAGCACCTTCAAGCAGCATTCAAAAGGTTTTAGAAATGACTAAAAGGAACACAGAAGTCACGATCCCTCTCAGCGTGTCTTCAGCTGTTATCTCCGATCTCCAAACAACCCAGAGAGGCTTTTCTGCTTCTTCCTCACTCCCGATGACCTCACTGGCTTCCGCAGCAGTCCTAGTGCCTCCAGGTTACTTACTAGCACAAGCCTCCAAAGGGGAATTTCCAGCACCAGGAAACCCCCTCCTGAATCCAGCACAGCTTCAGAATACTACATTTTCCCAGTCAGGAATTAAGAATGAAACCACAGCTCCAATGCAATTTTTTAACCCTTCACTTTCTGCAACAACTCTTCAGGAGACATCCTTCACAGGAAACCAACATAAAGTGAACATGGCACAAATTCAGAACGTCATGCATGTACAGTCAGCTCCAGTCATCTTACAGAAAAAAGGGACAGTGAGTTTTTCAAACTTTACAGCTTGCATACCAATGTCCTTCTGCCAATATACACACATCCCAGAACATCATCAACAACAATTTTTGAACACCAACCCTGCTCAACACAACATCTTACCCAATGGTTTTCCAAAGTTATGCGCAACAGGTAATAATCTAATGGACTGGTCGCAGCAATTTCAGATTGCATTAATGAGGGAAAATGCTCTTTTTCTCATACTGAACCCACCCCAAAAACCATGGTCTATAGAGGTAGATTGTATTCATCATTGGGCGTTTTGCTTAATGTTAAGTTCCCTCGAACCAGCCATATACCACATCATACCCAATGGGTCCACCATCTCTGAAATTTGGGAGAAGATATTTAACCTGTTTTATAGCAAAAATAGAAGTACCACTAGCAGAATATCTAGGGAGTTTCATTCTGCTAGATTGAGATCAGGAGTAAGCATGAGCGAACATCTGCTCAACTTAAATGCCATGAGATCTGATCTGTTACAAAGGGGTGAGACAATCACAGAGGAAAGTTTTATTAGTATCATAATTAATTCCCTCTACTCTAGCTGGGACTATTTTCTTAATCAATTGGATAATCTAAATTATGACAACATTTTGCTTGAAACATTATCAGGAAGGTTGGTGGCTGAGGATAATCTCAGAAAGGATCAAATTTTGCTTCATAAGGAACACAGGGTTACAAAAGGAGTTAACTTTGTGGAACAGGTAAATGCATTACCAGGGTGTTATACATATGGTTCGAGAGATCACTTTAAGAAGAATTGTCCTAAGGCCTTTAAAGGCAGAGAACCCATTAAGCATCCCCAGCTCTATTATACAAATTATCAGAGGGAAACGTCTAACTCTGAACAAAGATATCAAGGTAGACACCCCAGTAGCCAAAGACACGATGTAAACCCGGGACGTAGAAAATCACCAAGCCCAAGAAGGAGCAGGGGATGCAGTCGGGAGAACAATAGGACTGACACTGATTCCATGAATGGGATTAGAGATGTAGAACTGAATCTTGCTGTAAACACAAGAGAACAATGTTGGTTAGTTGACTCCGGGGCAACAACACATACATCTTGTAATAGAAAACTGTTCACCTCTTTAGACGAGGTGTCGTTTAACATTAAAGTTGCCAACCAAAAATATGTGCAGGTAGTTGGAAAAGGGGATGTCCACATCCCAGGACTTGGGAGAATCAAGGAAGTTCTGTTCATACTTGAAATACCATATAATGTACTATCTGTAATTAAATTAAGCAAAGATACCAAAATCGAGGTGTTATTTAAGACTATGGTTAGATGCATATTAGAAGATGCCGGATTAAACTTTTCATATTGGGGAGAGGCCGTCTTGTATTCAAACTACACCCTTAATAGAATATGGTCAAGTGTGATACAGAAAACCCCATATGAAATAATGTACAATCAGAAGCCCACACTAGCACATCTTCATGTTTTTGGGGTAACTGCCGATGTACACATACCCAAGCAACTCAGACGAAAAGGAGACAATGTATCAAAAAAACTCAAATTTGTTGGTTATGAACCAAAAACCAAAGCTTACAGATTTATGGATAGAAATCACAAGATAATCATATCAAGATCAGCAAATTTCCACGAAAACACAAACTGGAGTAAGATACACTCAAACGAAATAATAATTGGCAAGGATACATTCAAAACTGATCAGAAACAAACACAACTTCACACACACACTACAAAAACAAAATCCAACAGAAATAGCATTAAGGTTAGGGCATGGAAAGAAGGTCATCACATACTCAAAACCAAAGGTATAGATGAGTACAGCTCAGATGACTCATCGGAAAACAATATCCCAACCGAAAACATACCCAGGAAATCACTAAGATCTAATAAGGGTAAAATCCCAAATACCTTAAGGGACTATGTGATGTCAATTGATACCACCATAACTACACCCAAAAATTATAATGACATACACGCACTCCCACCAAATGAACAGTTAAAATGGAAAGAGGCTATGCAGAGGGAGATAGAAAGTATTAAAAAACTAGAAGCATATACCCCCTCAAAGGTCCCAGAGAACAAAAAAATTATCGGTACCAAGTGGGTATACAAAATAAAACCCTTAGAGGATAACAAAAATCTATACAAAGTGAGACTGGTGGCACAAGGTTTCTCACAAAAATTTCCAGACGATTACATAGACACTTATTCACCTACAGTGAGGGCAGAGAGTGTTAAGACAGCATTAGTCATTGCCTCAATTCTAAATGAACACGTATACCAATTCGATGTACAAACAGCATACCTACACGCACCATTAGATAAGGAATTATATGTCAGAGCACCACCAGGAATTGACTGTAATGAAGGACAAACCTGGCTACTCAATAAGAGTCTCTATGGTCTGCGACAATCAGGTAAGAGATGGTACGATTGTTTTTCCAAAACTTTAAGACTAATAGGCTTCACTGCCACATCAGCTGACAAATGTGTATTTATTAAAAGGGAACAAGGTACATGTGAAAAAGTACTTGTCTATGTAGATGATATATTATACACATGTAAAAGTAAATTTAAATGTGACCAATTCGCCAAGGAACTTCAAAAACACTTTTCATTGAAATGTTTGGGAAAAGTCGATAAATATTTAGGAGTTCAGATTACCGAATCAAGTAATGGTTTTATACTATCACAAAAGGAAAAGATATTAGAATTACTGGAGAAATGCAATATGTCTGATGCAAAACCATCATATACCCCTATGCAAACTGACTTTCTAAAGAACATGTTTAATGATGATGAGGTATTTAAAGACAATACAATCTATCGATCTACAATTGGTTCGTTACTTTATATAGCCAATTGGACTAGACCGGACATAGCACTATCAATCAACTTACTTTCAAGACATGTGAATAACCCAAATATACCATTGGAATGCGATCAAAAGATTAATGAGATATTTGAAACACACCGCTGATGCAGTTTTGTCACTTAATCCAAACACATCGAGCACCCCTAGACTTTCATGTTACGCAGATGCCGATTGGGCTGGAGATGTTAAGACACGAAAGAGTACCTCAGGGTATGTTATTTTTCTGAATGATACTCTGATATACCATTCACTGGTATACCGGAAAACAAAAACTTGTATCAACTTCAACCCAGTTCTAGCCAGTTCCAGCAAACTGGTAGCAATAGTTCTGGCTGACTGCCCAGCTTTGTCCATTTGGAAAATGGATGGGGGCCTGGGGAGGAAGCCACCCTCCCCAGAAGCTGGACAAAGCTATGCAAAAAGCCATCTCTTACCGGCACCCAGCAGCCTTGGAAAGGGCAATGTGGCTTCACGTTCAATCAAGATAAGCTGGGGAGGGGGAGCATGAGTGAGCACTGAGGAAACTGCAGGCAAAGGAAATCCAGGCAAAGGGGTGAGCGAGGGTATCCACAGCATACTGTAGCACATGTACTTTACTTCAGCCCCTTTCATTTGGAGGGCTCTGATCGGCTCCTCTCTGGCTTCTGTGCCTCTCCTCTCACCTCATTAGCCAGCCTGCCAGAAGGAAGTGAGTGGGTGGGCATTATTACATTCCAGGCATTTCCTACCTGAATGGCATGTCACATTTGCAATACCCCCATTTTTGAGGAAGGCAGTGGGGGAATGAAGGGGGGGGGTAGCTGAGAAGCCACTTTCAAGCCATTGGCTTGAAGCCTCTAGTTATGCAGGCAGAGAAACACTTCCCATTTTGGTAGCCCTTGTAAGGAAAATATTTTAAAAAAAAACCCCCGGGGCTCAAGCCGAGCTGCTGGACTAGCAGCAGAACCTCTGTGCCATGGATGGACCCACCCACACCACCCATAAGTGCACATCTGCCACCACCCATAAGTGCACATCTGCCAGCAGTTGTACAAAATGAGAGGCTTTGCCTACCCTGGCCAGTAGAGCCACATCTCTCATTAGTGCTGAGAGGCTGAGGAGAAGGTATTGTGTGCCTGCCCAAAAGTCTTTCTGACAGCCTCACCTATAACAGAGATGAGAATGTCAACTGTCTCTAGCCCCTAATTCTCCATAAGCATAAGCAAATGAGGAGCAGCACTGGCAGACTTTCTAAGCCTAAAGCAGAGAGGGAAGGAGGAAGGGAGGGAGGGAAGGTGGGAGAAGGATATCCAATCCAACCTCTGGTGTGAGAGGGGGGAGGGAAGGAGAGGGACAAAAAACCAGCTTCTTGGAGATGCATTTTGGAGAAGCGTCAACAGAAATGCTAAAAGGGCAATCAGCTTGGGATTAAATTCCAAATGAAATAGGGTCTTCTGGGTAAGGAGACATAGAGAACTTTCAACTGCAGGTTTCTAAAAATCTGATTAAAAGGAGTGTCTAGAGGCAGCTCTTTAACCCATTAATCCAGAGGGAGGAAAAGAGATAGGTCCCTATAAGTGTCTTAGCTATTTAGCTTAGGAATAACAGAATAACAGAGGGGAAAAGGACTTTGGAGGTCTTCTAGTCCTACCCCCTACTCAGGCAGGAAAACTGAGGGTGCCAAATCTGGGTAGAGGGCCTAGAAAAGGTGTCAGAATAATTATTAGAAGGGACCTTGGAGGAGACCCTATACCATTTCAGATAAATAGTTGTCCAGTCTCTTCTTGAAAACCTCCAGTGTTGAAGTACCCATAACTTCTGGAGACAAGCAGTTCCACTGGTTAATTGTTCTCACTGTCAGGAAATTTCTCCTTAGTTTTAGGTTGCTTCTCTCTTTGTTCAGTTTCCATCCATTGCTTCTTGTTTTGCCTTCTGCTGCTTTGGAAAATACATTGCTCCCTCTTCTTTGTGACAACACCTCAAAACCCTGTTTTGTGACCTGCCTATCACATTCCTGGGAAAAACATGTGAGCCATTTTCTCCATTCAGTGATCCATGAAAGTACATCTGTAGTATTTAGATGCAGATAATAAAGTCAAAAAAAGGTGAACAACAGAACTATAGATACATTGAGGCTGGGGGTGACAAGAAGTGGCTGGGAAAGGAGGGGCTGGGCAAAGCACTCCTTGACATGAGTGATGTCAAGTTGACCACGTCCACCCAGTCACATGACCATCAAGCCACACCACAGAACCGGTTATAAAAAAAATTGAATCCCATTATTGGTTGAAGCTACAGGAACCTTGGAGGCAAGTGATCATGCAATATTGGAATTCAACATTATACAAGCACAAGTAGTAGAACAAAGTCAAACTAGAGTCTTGGACTTTAATGGAGCTAATTTCAATAAACTTAGAGACAGCTTGGGAAGGATTCCATGGATGAGAATCATCAAGGGGAAAATAACTCAAGAAGCTTGGGAAATTTTGTAAAATGAGATTATAAAAATCCAGTCTAGCACAATACCAATGAAGAAGAAAAATAACAGCTCTCAAAAAACCCAGCATGGCTGCATAAAGAACTCTCTGACAAATTGAAAGACAAAAAGAACAGGTATAAAAAGTGGAAAGAGGGGCAAATAACTAAGGCAGAATATCAGCAAATAGCCCAGGTCTTTAAAGATGAAGTGAGGAAAGCTAAGTCTTACAATGAACAAAGACTTGTGACAAAAATAAAAAAATAACAAAAAATATTCTTCCAACATGTTAAAAACAAGAAAAAAGTCAAGGAAACGATAGGTTCATTGCTGGGAGAAAGTGGCAAGAAGGTGACAAGCAACAGGGAAAAAGTAGAACTACTTAACTCATTTTTTTTTGGGGGGGGGGGAGAAATAGCCCAACCTATCAAAAGCAGCACCACAAAAAACAGATTAGGAACACAACTTAAAATAGGGAAGAAAATGGTAAGTGTACACCTGTCAATTTCAAATCACTAGGACTGGATGGATTAGAATTTTAGAATTTATTTGATTTGTCAATCGCTTACAAGATAATAGGTATAAGTATGTACATAGTTATGAATATATGAAATGAGTACATATAAGAAAAATAAAAGAAACAATAGGACAGGGACGGTAGGCACATTGGTGCGCTTATGCACACCCCCTACAGACCTCTTAAGAAAGGGGTGAGGTCAATAATAGATAGTCTAGGGTTAAAGTTTTTGGGGTTTGGGGAAGAAACCACAGAATCAGGTAGACTATTCCAGACATTGACTACTCTGTTGTTGAAGTCCTATTTCCTGCAATCAAGTTTGGTGCAGTTAACCTTGAGTTTGTATCTATTGTGTGCTCTTGTGTTGTTATATGCACCAAACACCAACTATTGACAGGTACAGAATTTGATAGGACACTCCCAATTTTGACAATTTGTTGTCTGTTTGACAGGAATGCTTCTATCCAGTTATGCAGTTGTCCAGAGATACCATAAGATTTTAGTTTTAGGAGTAGTTTGTCGTGTACAACTGAATCAAAGGCTTTACAGAAGTCTATGTAGATTGCATCTATTGTTTTGCCCTGATCGAGTTGTGTAGTCCATATGTTTTTGCAGTGTAAGAGTTGCAGATGATAGGACAGTTTTTTTTCTGAAACCAAATTGTTTATAGAGAGTAAGTTCTTTGTCTCTAAGTTGAGGATAATGGATTGGTTAATAATTGATTCCATGACTTTACAGGTGACGCAGCATAAGGAGATTAGTCCGTAATTTTAAACTACCATGTTTCTCACAAAATAAGGCAGGGCCTTATTTTTTTTTGAACCCCGAAAAAACAGCTAGGCCGTCTTTTTGGGGGTGAATTCATTTCTCCCCCCCCCCATCAGTGGGTGGGTGGCAGCGGTGTGGATGTCAGCTTTGGCAGGGCATTTTAAATTGCAAGACCTTCGGCACTTGCCACTGCTGCTTCCTCTGCCGCTCTTGCTTTTCCCTCACTTACCTCCACAGTTCCCGCTGGCGCTGGCGCAAGAATAGCAGCAGCGCTGGTGGGAACGTGGAAGCGTTTGTGTTGCTGCTCGGGTGTGTGCGGAAGCCTATTCTGCACACACCCGAGCAGCAGCAGAAACACTTCCATGTTCCCACCGGCGCTGCTGCTGTTGTCGTACCGGCGGGAATGTGGAACTGTTTCTGCTGCTGCTTGGGTGTGTGTGGAAGCTTCTTGTGTGTCAGACACACAGGAGGCTTCCGCACACACCCGAGCAGCAGCAGAAATGCTTCCACGTTCCCGCCAGCGCTGCTGCTGTTGTTGTGCCGGCGGGAATGTGGAAGTGTTTCTGCTGCTGCTTGGGTTTGTGCAGAAGCCTCCTGTGTGCACAGGAGGCTTCCGCACACACCCAAGCAGCAGCAGAAATGCTTCCACGTTCCTGCCGGCGCTGCTGCTGTTGTCGTGCCGGCAGGAACTGTGGAAGCCATGGAGGCAGCTCTCCCCCCCTGAGAAGCAGCAGAAACGCTTCTACACTTCCTGCTAGAGCGAGAACAGCGGCAGCGCCACGCAGGGCACTGTTAAAGGCAAGTTTCCCCCCCCCCCGCCCTCCCACCCAGCATGTTTTAACCCCCGCCCTCCCCCAGAATGTTAACCCCCGGCCTCCCCCCAGCATGTTTTAAACTAGGCCTAAATTTGGGGGGAGGGGCTTAATTTCATTTCATGCCTAGAAAACATGCTGGGTCTTCCTATTGGTGGAGGCTGTATTGTTGGAGAAACACGGTAGGCTGGGGTCTCCCTTTTTAAAGATGGGGATGAATGTGGCTTGTGACCATAGGTTAGGCAAGGAGCTGGTCCTGAAAGATTTTTCAAAGATTATGCTTAGAGGTTCTGCTATGGCAGTGGATAGCTTTTTAAAGATGTAGGCACATATTCCGTCGGGTCCAATAAATAGAGATGATTTTAGATTGCGTAGTGCTTTTTCAACATTGTCTTCTGTAAAATTGATATGTATTAGATCATTGTAGTTTTCTGTGGTTTGGCTAGGAAATACTGGGCATGATCCATTGCTGTTTACAAATATTGAGCCAAAGAATGTGTTAAAGATGTTGGCTTTAATGGTGTCATCATTGCAATCTTTACCATTAGTTCCTATCAGGGGTGGGATGGACATTGAGTCTTTTAATTTTTTGTTTACAAAATTGTAAAAAGTGTGGGTGGAATTGGGCATAGAAGGTTTTCCTCTTGTTTAATGTGATCATTGATGCATTCAGTCTTTATCTGGTGGCATAAATTTTTGTATCGGCTTTTGAAGTTGGCAATGTGACCAGATTTGTTTTTCCACCAGAGTGATCTCTTTTTGGATTGAATTTTCCATATTGTTATGGGTAATCTGTTTTTTTTTGGGGGGGGAGTTGTTATTGGTACATATAGTTTATGACTTTTTTGACTTCAAGTAAAAATATGTTGTAATGGTCTTCAATAGTATTGCATCCATTGACTAGAGACTTCCAATCAAGGGATGAGAGATCGTTGTCTGTAAGATCATAGTTGCCTTTTAAAAAGTTATAATTGGGGATTATGTCATTATGATGATTTTTGTGTGGGCATATGTTGAGACAAAAGTCAATCATATTGTGGTCACTGTTGGAAAAGGGTTCTTTAGTTTGTATTCTATAAATTAAATTCAAACTATTGCAGAAGATGAGATCGAGGCAGTTGTTAAGTCTTGTATTGTTGGTTACTAGTTGTTCCAGTCCCAGATTTGTAACAGCATTGTAGAAGGTTGCATATATGGGTTCAGTTGTACATTCATTTAGGGTCCAGTTAATATGAGGTAGATTGAGTCACCAAGAAAGATAAAAGCGTGTAGGCAGAATGATGCCCCTGTTAGTAGTGAATTTAGCTTGTTTACATGTTCGATGTCATAATCAGGTGCTTTGTAACATAGTAAGAATTGAATTGTGGTATTTAAGGATAGTTCACAGATGATGGTCTCAGGAAGATCAAACTCCTGGGTAACTTGGATGTTTTTTAGATGTAAGGACTTTTTATAGAAGATAGCAACACCACCTCCTCTACGAATTTCACGATCTGATGATAGTCTCTTACTTGACACAAATTGAATTTATTAGATGCTTGAGGATGACTCCCAAATTATTTTTTCACATTCTTCCCTTCTGTAAGCTTCCATTAATTTTTTAAATCCCCGTAGCTAATATATGGGTCACATCCAAAGATACTGGATGAAATTAGATCCTTTTCCTTCTACCACATGGTCCTGGTGAAAATATTATATACTATAGACTTCTTCAGCTGCTTGTGTATTTCAAATGGATCTGGTTTGGGATCCTGATGTGGGATGATATTGAAAGATTTGTGAGGATGACTTTTCAACTTTTCTTCTTCAAAAAAATTTCTTCAGATACCACAGAGAAATGGAAATCTAAGAACAGATCTTCCCACCATCTGTAATTATCATAAATACAGTTATTAATTCTTCCTGATGCTTAAGTCTTTATGGCAAATTTATAACCAAAAAGGATGCAGACCATATGAATACTACCAATATTTGCTGCCTGTGCTGATCTGTAGCTTGAATCAAAATACAGATGAAGTCCTTTCAAGCTTATTCCTGAAAAGGTGAATTCAGGGTTTCAGAATATTGTCAATAATGTGATGGTGAGGTGGTAATCATGCTAATATATTTTTGGAGACTTTTAACCATTATTAGGCAAACTCTGTTCTATATATCCATTCAGCACAATGACCATGACAATTTTTCTCTTGCTTTTATCTCTTATGGTTTCAAAAAGTGACATAAGAAACTGCATTATTTGTGATCCTCGCCCTATTTCTCACAACTATTTCCAACCTGGTGATCTCATCATTGGTGGCATTACTTCTCTTATGTTCATGCCTATAGAACTAGAAAGCTTCATGGAAGATCCCCATCTTTCATTTATTGATGAAGTCATGTAAGTGTTCCTCACCCCATTGTGAGGTACAAGAGATATTATAATATATTTGTATTTAGGATAATGCTACATATACCAGAATTAGCTGTAGTGAAAAGATATATTTTATCTAATTCAAATGGTTCAACTTTGATTAATTTCCCAGAGGTTTTTAAAAGAATTAGCAAATAATGCTTCAATATACTAATTGAAGAATAGAGGATCCTGATCAGATGTGGTATTCAGCAGGTTCTGACCAGTTCTGGAGAACCGGTAGCAGAAATTTTGAGTAGTTTGTAAACCAGCAAATATACTTCTGATTGGAGATTTTACAGTACAGTGGTACCTCTACTTACGAAATTAATTCGTTCCGGAAGCCGTTTCGTAACCTGAAAATTTCGTAAGTAGAGGCACATTTTACCTGTAAATGTCCTAATCCATTCCAAGCCCCTGAAACCCAGACTGTAATTCTTTGTTATTACTTCCTGCTTTGCTGGATTGCTAGCGCGAGACTGAGAATGCGGCGCGGTACGTACACACAGATCCCTCCTAGCCAATGGGATGCCAGGAAGAAATCCAATGGCAGTGCAGCTCGGACGTGCCATTTTCCAACAAAGCCTTTCGTATCTTGAAACATATTCGTAGGTAGAGATGATATTTTCTCGAAGACGCGTTTCGTAACCTGAAACTTTCATAAGTAGAGACTTTCGTAAGTAGAGGTACCACTGTATCCTTCCCCTGCCACACCCACCAAGCCATGCCCACAGAACCAGTAGTAAAAAAATTGAATCCCACCACTGATCCTGATATTATGTTACAGAAATCTTGATGCTCACTGAACTAACATTTTTACCAAAAATCCATTGTTGTACAGGAATTTTTAGAGTATTTTTATAATCGTAACTATGATTTTCTTTTTGAGTTCCACACTTTACTTATAGAATTCATATTCTTTTCCTTAATAAATTCAGAAATCCCTTCCTCTTACAACTTGTTCAGATCAGTAATAAATTATTATATTGTTACAATTAATGATTGCTATGATTTTTCAGATTAGAAAAAGTTCAAATCTTTGTTTAAATTGAAGAGCATTTGAGATACTAAGATATTTGTGTTTTCTGTTCAAAATCTATACAAAACTAAATCAAATGTTATACTTGTCACACAACATGTGTCATGGGGATTATTGCTTTCAAAAGCAAAATATTAGGATGTACCATATATTCATTGCAATGTTTTCTCTAAACTTAATAAGCTCCTTTTATCATGTACAATTATTATTCCAGTGTCCAGACTAAGTTTTATCAGCATATTTTGGCTTTCATATTTGCTGTGAAAGAGATAAATGAAAATCCTCAGATCTTGCCCAATGTCACCTTGGGCATCAATATTTTTGATAGTTATGGTAGAAGATGGATTTATCATGCCACAATGGAACTTTTTTCACCCCTGAAGAGAATGGTCCCCAATTATGAATGTGGGATCCAAAACAACTTGATCTCAATCATTGGGGCTCTTTATTCTGAAATCTCTATTGACATGGCAGATATCTTGAAGATCTACAAATTTCCACAGGTACGTTGTATGATTTTATTTGAGATCTTAAGAAGTCATCCAGATTTTTATGAACCTTTTACATCTGTATATGTTAGAAACATGCATGTGTGTCCTGATATTTACTTATGTTATATTAATTAGTAAAGCTTATGAAGAAAGAGAATGTCTTCAAAACTGAGACAATGTGGCTAATGAATTTGATGTTATTAGATGATTTTAAGGCTTTTATGAAAGGATCATGATGTTTAGAAGAATGCCCCAATGAAATAAGAAAAAAAGACAGTTGCATAATTCAGTGTTTTTTATGACAACCCCAAATTATTTTGAACTGGAATACTTTACATTGAATGAACAAGAGAAGATTATAAATCACATTCAAAGGAGTATGTTCAATCAAGGCAAGCTATAGTATTAACTTCTGGTTCAATAAGCTTTACCATGCAAGGCTTCTCATTTTCCTGTCTTCAAGTGATGAAACTAAGCTCTACTCTTTATTTATTTAGTTTAGTTTGTCAAGCATGTTTGAGAAACAAGTATAAGTATGAACATAATATATAAACATATAAATATAAATGGGTATAAGTATATACATAATAAATGAGTATGAAAAAATGGGAACAGTAGGACAGGGACAATAGGTACACTGGTGCGCTTATGCATGCCCCCTTACAGACCTTTTAGGAATCAAGTGAAGTCTATCATAGACAATTTAAGATTAAAGTTTTGGGTGTTAGAGGATGTAACAACAGAGTCAGATAGTGAGTTCCTGGCATTGACCACTCTGTTGCTGAAGTCATATTTTCTGCAATCGAGTTTGGAGCAGTTTACTTTGAGTTTGGATCTATTATTTGCCTGTGTGTTATTGTGATTGAAGCTGAAATAGTCATTGATAGGTAGGATGTTGTAGCAGACAATTTTGTGTACTATGCTTAGATCAGACCATAAGTGACATAGCTCTAAGTTGTCTAGATCCAAAATTTCAAGTCTGGTGGCATAATATTATATGGTATTGTGGTAATCATTATAATAGGATTTATTTCTTATATTTGTAACCAAATTTGTAGCCTGCATATAAATTTTTGGTCGCTGTTGTAAGGTGACTAAGCCTAAGAAACAGAAAGTAGCAGGAAAACATTTAAGCCAGTAAGAGGTTAGGCTTATGTTGAGAGTGATAAATGACCATTCCCACATGTAAAATGGTATCAAAAAGGAAAGGTTGGATTGTTATATATGGAAATTATACAGTATATATTGTAAGTTACACCTGAGAAAATGAAGAACAGAAGAGATTCCATGTTTATCTGATATATGACCTGTACAGTGATTACTGGACAATTATATAACTGTATCTAACAAACATATTATGTTTTGTAACTTGTTACGTTTTTAAGTTCTTGGCTGGAATGGGGGTTTGTAATCTTGGTTTAAGGATTAATGTAAGAGATGCTAGGTCATTCTGACCTAATGGAAGCCTGTTAATGATTCATTGTGTTTAGATAGACATAACATGAAGACATGGTCATGAGAAGAAGATAGTTTCCCAGAGATGATGGTCTGGGTGGAATAAGGATGGAAAACTACCCAGAAAAAACCCCTGAGCAAGCATAACAGGAAGAATTATGTAATCCCAGAATATGATATTCTATAAATGTGGTAACCATTTTAAGGGTGGTGTCTTCATCTCCTGCTTGTTAGGGAGATGGGGTCCTTTGCAAATATTATGAATAAACTGAAGCTTTTTATGGTTTCTTTGGTTATCAAGTCTGTTTTTTTATGGTGAATCTCACACATAAGGTATTCTATTGTGAGCTGAGAAGTGAAGTACTCCTTGTGAAATACCTCTGGACTCATTCAATTGTATTAATTTCTGTTATACAGTGTGGATTCCATGCAGATGAGCTGTACTCAAGAACTGGTCTGGCGAAAGTTTTGTATGCTTTGATTTGCAGTTCAATGTTACCGGAGAAGAAGCTTCACAAAGTTAGGTTAACAACTCTTAATGCCTTTTTGGCAATGCTGTTATAGTAAGCTCTGGGGCTTAGATCCTTTGAAATGAGTACTCCTAGATCCTTGACAGAGTGAGGGTCATCTACAAGGTCATATCTGCCCAGTTTGTATTTAGTAATCTGATTTTAGTTGCCAATGTGTAAGACAGAGCATTTGTTGATTGAGCTTTGAAGTTGCCAATTGTTTGACCATTCTGACATATAGTCAAGGTCACTTTGTAGAGCGGCAGTATTGTCAGTGGTGTTAAATAATTTCACGTCATCAGCAAAGAGGATGCAGTTGCTTTTAATATGATCGCAAAGGTCACTTATGTAAATTAGAAAGAGAGTGGGTCCCAGAACGCTGCCTTGGGGGACACTGCTGTTAACTGGTGCTAGGTTTGATAGGGCACTCCTTATTTTGACTACTTGTTGCTTTGACAGGAATGCAGCTATCCATTTGTGCAGTGATCCAGAAATGCCATAAGAGTTTAGTTTTAACAGTAGTTTGTCAAGTACCACTGAATCAAAGGATTTGCAGAAGTCTATATAAGTTGTGTCTTTTATTAGACAACTTGTGCAGTCCAAATGTTTTTGCAGTGTAGGAGTTGTAGATTATAGGACATTTTTTTCCTGAAACCAAACTGTTTGTTAGAGAATAGATTGCTTGTCTCTAAGTGGATGGTGATTTTCAATGAAAAACAAGTTAAACTTTTATCCATCAATTGATTGATCAATCTATCAATGGATCAATAGTTGTATTAAAAATATCCTGGAAAATATTATTCTGAGAAACACAATGCACCAATTTGAAATTCAAGTTTTTCGCTGAAATGTAATATTTTTAATACAGCATGAGAACATCTCAAATCTGTCCACTGATGAATACAAAAGGCTGCTTATATAAGTTTATTTTATTATTATTTTATTGTTCGTATTTCTATACCGCTCCCTCTCCCAAAAGGGACTCGGGGCGGTGTACAGCCTAATAAATACATAAAATACAAAGTTACAAAATTAAATAAAATTTAAAACCAGAATTAAACATAGATGTGGCTGCATCCCATAAAATTTTAAAATGAGATTAAAATTTAAAAAACCCTGTTAACTTAAAACCCCATAGACCCTTACTGGGCCAGGCCAGCTTGTTTAAAAAATAGGGTCTTGACTGCGCGCCGGAAGGAGAGGATATCTGTCATGGCTCGTATCTCCGGGGGGAGATCATTCCACAGGGAGCGGGCTCCCACAGAGAAAGCACGCACCCTCGGGGGCGCCAGCCGACAACGATCAGGTGGCGGTACCCCAAGTAGGGCGACCCTGTGGGAGCGTACTGGGCGGCGGGAGGTTGTTGGTGGCAGCAGGCGGTCCCGTAAGTACCCAGGTCCCGAGCCATGGAGCACTTTAAATACCATCAGTACCACCTTGAATCGAATCCGGAAGGCCACAGGAAGCCAGTGCAGCCTGCGGAGAAGTGGTGTTACGTGTGCACCCCGAGGGGCGCCCATAATCACCCGCGCGGCTGCATTCTGAACTAACTGCAACCTCCGGAGACTCTTCAAGGGGAGCCCCATGTAGAGAGCATTGCAATAATCCAAGCGGGAGATAACGAGGGCGGAAGTGACTGTGCGAAGTGCGCCCAGATCCAGAAAGGGCCGCAACTGGTAAATCAGACGAATCTGATAAAAAGCCCCCCTGGCGACGGCTGCAATATGTTCTTCCAAAGACAGCCGCACATCCAGGAGGACACCCAAGTTGCGCGCCCTTTCCATGGGGGTCAATACCTCTCCCCCCACGGCCAGCGAAGGAATAAGCTGGCTGTATCTGGGCGCAGGAAACCACAGCCACTCGGTTTTGGCTGGGTTGAGACGAAGCCTGTTACGACCCATCCAACCCCGCACGGCCTCCAGGCACCGGGTCATCACTTCGACGGCTTCGTTGGGGTGGCCCGGGGTGGAGATGTACAGCTGAGTATCATCAGCGTACTGATGGAACTCCACCCCAAAGCCACGGATGATCTCACCCAGCGGCTTTACATAAATGTTGAACAGCAGGGGCGAGAGCACCGACCCCTGAGGCACCCCAGAAAGGCAGGGGCCTTGGGGACGATCTCTGCCCCCCCCGTCAACACAAATTGCGAACGGTCGGAGAGGAAGGAGGAGAACCACCGCAACACGGTGCCTCCAACTCCCAACCCCTCCAACCGCTGCAATAAGATACTGTGGTCGACAGTATCAAAAGCCGCCGAGAGATCTAACAGGACCAGGACAGAGGAACAACCTCTCTCCCGAGCCCTCCAGAGATCATCAACCAACGCGACCAACGCCGTCTCCGTGCTGTGCCCGGGCCTGAAGCCCGATTGGAGGGGGTCAAGATAACTCGCTTCATCCAGGAACTGGGGGAGCTGACGGGCCACCACACTCTCTACAACCTTCGCAACAAAGCGAAGGTTGGAGACAGGACGATAATTTGATAACAATGCTGGGTCCAGGGACGGTTTCTTGAGGAGGGGCCGCACCACCGCCTCCTTCAAGGCGGCGGGTAAAAGCCCCTCTCTCAAGGAAGCGTTTATAATACCCTGGAACCAGCCTCGTGTCACCTCCCGAGTGGCCAAGACCAGCCAGGAGGGGCACGGGTCCAACAAACAGGTGGTGGCATTCAGTCCCCCCAGCACCCTGTCCACGTCTTCTACAGTAACAGGGTCGAACTCAACCCAATTAACCTCACCGATATCCACCCCCGCCCCCCCGCCCGGAGATGCCCAGTCGGAGTCCAGCTCGTCTCGAATCTGAGTGATTTTGTCCTGCAGAAACCTAGAAAACTCCTCAGCCCGTCCCTGTAAGGGATCCTCCCGCGCTTCCATCTCTAAAAGGGAGCGGGTCACCCTAAACAGGGCGGCTGGGCGGTTTTCTGCAGACGCAATAAGGGTGGAGAGGTAAGTCCTCCTCGCCATCCTTATCGCCACTAAATACGTCTTAATATAAGATCGTAGAAGTGTTCGGTCAGACTCAGAATGGCTAGCCCTCCAACTACTCTCTAGGCGTCTTTTCCGGCGCTTCATCTCCCTTAGCTCCTCAGAAAACCAAGGAGCCACTTGGGATCGGCACCGGGTCAGAGGCCGCAAGGGCACGACCCGGTCAAGGGCCCCAGCAGCCACCCTATCCCAGGTGGCGACCAAGCCCTCAACCGAGTTGTGTGTGCGAGCTTCGGGAAATGGCCCAAGCTCCATCAGGAACCTATCCGGGTCCATCAGGTGCCTGGGGCGGTACCATTTAAGCGGCCCCGCCTTCCTGCGGTCGGGGGGTGCGGAACGGAAGTCGAGCTTCAGGAGTGAGTGATCTGTCCATGACAGGGGTTCTATAACTATATCCCCTACACCCAGACCACTCTGCCACTGATCAGAGACAAAAACTAAATCCAGGGTGTGACCTCCTACGTGAGTAGGGTCCCGAATTAACTGGGTCAGGCCCATGGCTGTCATGGAAGCCATGAACTCCTGAGCAGTCCCCGAGGTACCGCCGGCAGAAGGGAGGTTGAAATCCCCCATGACCATAAGCCTGGGGGTCTCAACCGCCACACCGGCTATAACCTCAAGGAGCTCAAGCAGGGCTGATGCCACATAGCAGGGAGCCAGGTATGCGATCAACAAGTCCACCTGCACCCTGGGACCAAACTTCACGAAAAGAGACTCACATCCGGTCGTCTGAGAAACAGTGGATTCCCTCGGACACAGATCTTCCTTAATAACCACCGCAACACCCCCGCCCCTCCCCTGGGCCCTCGGCCGATGAAAAACCCAAAACCGGCCGGGCACATCTCCACAAGAGGGACTCCCCCCTCTGGGCCCAGCCAGGTCTCGGTGATGCCCACCAGGTCCGCTCCCCCCTCACAGATCAAATCATAAATGAGGGGGGCTCAGACCCCCCGGGGAACGGGACATAACAAGGGGGTCGGAGCGCGCCACCGCTGACAAATAGCGGGGGCGCGCTCCCAAAACAGAATGTGGCCCCCTATAACCGCCAAATCTGCCTCTCCCGCTCACCGTACTAATAGCTTTACAATCACCCTCCCTGGGACAACCCCCCATCCTCAATACAGCTGCATCCGACCCCAAACCCTCCCGGCAACGCTCAACCCACGACCTGGTCCCAGCCCCAGGCGGGTTGTCCCCCAACCCCCGCCCGGCCAACCCTAACCCCTTTAAAAATCTAATTAAAAATTTTAAACAACCCTCCCTCCCACGTTTCCGGCGACCCCACCATCTCTCCGGATCCCAAGATCCGTCCTTGAGATAAGTCTTGGAGAGGTAAGAGGGCCAACTCTGAGACAGGGGGACATATCTCAGGGCCCACAGATGTTTCGAGGAATATGTCAATGTCTGTGTCTTTGGTTGGATCTTCCCTGACTGCCATCGACCAGGCAAAGGCCAAACCAAACGGGACCTACATCTCCGGGCCTGATGGAAATTGCCAGGCACCATATCCGATGCCTGGCCAAACAGCACCCCCGTCGCCCGAGAAGCCCAAAGAGCCCTCGGCGGCAGCGGCTCCGGCCCTGAAACCAGTCCCGGGCCTGGCCTCCACACTAGTGGCGGCCCCAGCGGCGGCAATGTCGGTCTCAACGGCCCCAGCGACAGCGGCGGCGGCCTCAGAGGCCCCAACGGCAACCTTCTCCGGCCACCCCATGGCTTCCTCCGCACCGGTGACGGCCCCAGCGGCGGCTCCGACCTCAACGGCGGCATCGACAGCAGCGGCCCCAGCGACGATGGCAGTAGCCCCAACGGCCCTAGCGGTAGAGGCGTAGGCCTCAGAGGTTCCAATGGCGACCACCTCCGGCCTCCCCACGGCCTCCTCCGCGCCGGCAATGGCCCCAGCGGCAGCAATGATGGCCTCCACGGCCCCAGTGGCAGCGGCGGTGGCGGCTCCGGCAGCGACCCCAACGGCTGCGGCAACGGAGGCGGCCTCAGCGACGACCTCCTCCAGCCTCCCCATGGCCTCCTCCGCACCGGTGACAGCGGCGACAGTCCCAGCGGCCGCAGCGGCGGCCCCGGACTCGGCAGCGGCCTCAGCGGCCCCCACGGCGACGGCAGCAGCCCCCGCAGCAGCGACGACGGTCCCCAGCAGCGGCGACGACCACCCCCAGCAGCGGCAGCCCCAGCAGCAGCGACGATGGCCACTGATGACGGCGGCGGCAGCCCCAGCAGCCGCGGCAGCAGCCCCGGCCTCGGCGGCGGCGCCGACAGCAGCAACGGCGTTCTTTCAAGTTCTGAAAGAAAGTAAAATGTACTTATTTATTTATTTAATTAATTTATAGTTCATATTTCCTCTGAGAGGGGCTCTCATTTGTGTACAATAATTTGATATATGAATGAGAATGACTTCCCAAATTACAACAGATTTGGTACAGTTGCTATTTTAACAAATATTTCTCCATTTCTTTCTCTTTCTCTAAGCTCCTATTAATTTTTTTCATTCCTATAGCTAATATATGGGTCACATCCAGAGATGCTGGATCAAAGTGAATCATTTTCCTTCTACCATATGGTCCCAGAAGAAAACAAGATGTACCAAGGACTTCTTCAGCTGCTTCTGCATTTTAAATGGATCTGGGTTGGGATACTGGTGAGGGAAGATGATGGTGGTAGATTTGTGCAGATGACCTTTTCAACTTTTCCTCTTCATGGCATCTGCATTGCCTTTTTAAAAATAATTAAACAGTTACACATCAGTAACCTGCTGCAGGAATTGGATTGGCTAATAGAAACATTTTATCTCATTATGAAAAGTAAAGCCAATGCAGTAATTGTCTATGAAACAACACTTCTGCATCTGAGATTGTTGCTATATCTTCCTAAAATGGAACCATTGTCTATAGAAATAAAAGGTAAAGTGTGGGTCATACCCTCCCAAATGGATCTTGCAACAGTAATTTACCAAAGGAGCTGGGATATTCAAGACATCCATGGTGCCCTGTCCTTTTCAGTGTACTCCAATGAAATTGCAGGATTTCAACAATTTGTTCAGGGAAGAGATCCTTTTTTGTCAAAAGAAGATGGCTTTATCAAAGATGTGTGGGTACATGCATTTGGATGTGTTTTTCCCAGTTCTTTGGTGAATGAAAAAAATGATGACATTTGCACTCTAAGGGAGAAATTAGAGAACCTACCTGGTGCTTTTTATGAAATAAGCATGACTGGCCACAGTTACAATATATATAATGCTGTTTATGCTGTATGTCATACTTTACATGCCATGCATATTGAACAAAGACACAAAGAAATGAGGTGGAAAAGAGGAAAACTAAATGTTCAGGAGCAACAACCATGGCAGGTACTAAATGCTTATTCCTTTTTCTCATTCAATATGCAACCCTGCATGCATACACAGTATACTCTTTGATACAAATCAGTTATGACCAAGGAAATAAATGGATGATACAATACAAAAGGGGGGATATAAGTAAATCTAGTTTAAACAAACTATATCATTTTATACCTTTCTATCCTTCAAACCTTCCCAGCTTTCACTCAGGTTCATGTACTGCTTCATACATTGCTTGTTGCTCTTTTAGCTCTCTTTTTAAGTATCTCATGAACTCTTCACAAAGTTCTCTATCTTTCCTTCCTCTCATTATATTCACTCTTCTTAATATATTTGTTCAATAATTCAGTTCACATTTATTCTAAATCTGTAAAATTATGCTTAATTTCTTATTTTGTTCTGGAATTAAATCCATATTCATTTGGCAACACTTCACTCTTGAGTCCTGTTTTAGCATAACTACTTAATTCTCTTTTCCATATAACAAGTAAGAATGTTCTTATGCACAGTAAAAGTATATTTTTCTTTCCATAAATATTCAGACTATGTATTAGCCATTACATTCCTAGCAACACATGAATGTTTTATATTTTAATCTGATTCTTATCCTTAGCATATATTTTAATAAATACACTTCCCTGCTCTAGGTATTTGCCATTTATACTGTGCATGATGTGAATTTTTTCACACATTGTCCGGTCAAGTAAAAGTACTGTATTCTTCGTTATACTAATTTTCAGATTCCTCTTTTGCCTGCATTCTTAAAACATCATCAAATCAATGGCATAGAAATTTGTTTTAATGGAATTATATGGAATTCCATGAAAGCAAATTGTGGAAAATTGCCAGAATACAAAACATAAGAACAAAAAGAAGATGCTTTTTAATACTATTGCTTAACAAATTAAAGCTTCAATCCAGAGAATGAAAATAATTATCATCTTGAGGTAATCAACCAGCTCAAGACAACTTGTGAGAAATTGTGGCAATTTACTCTTTTGGTCTCTGGAGCTAGCTATCCTGGGGAAGTGAATTATAAACCACAGTGATGTAAAGCAGTTAAATCAGGATTTAAGCAATCTTTTTATGACAGTAGTTTCAGTTATTATGCTTCTGATGAATTCAGCAACTCTAGTCAGGAATAATGTGGAAAGTATAGACTATTCTTGATATGAAAAATCTCACTTCAGTCAGGACATCTTACATTAAAAAGAGAAATACAATATTTAAAATTAGTAAAATAATAATGGCTGGATTTGGGAAAAAAATACCCAAACTTCTGTTTTGGGGAGGGAAAGATGTGCCTGTAATAATATTTCCAGTGTTGGCCAAGGTGCATCTGACTACTGAGGGCTTCACTTTAACAATTGTCTTCAAGGAGGCTTCTTCCATGTACCCCATTGTAATGATCAAAAAGTGGTTCAGTGAAAAAGTTCAATAGAACTTTGGATGTGATGATTAAATGAAGGTAATGCCAATTAATAAGGCCACAGATGTATTTACATACAGGATTTTTTTTAGACTTCAGCATGAGAGAGATTTCAAAGATATGCTGGATCTGATATATTGGGATAAGAACATTCCAGCCAGTTAATATCAGTATGAAAATCTTTAATCTAAAAGGAAATAATTTAATCGGGTTTGTTTACACTTAGCTCTATTTCTCAAAAGGCACATACAAAAGTTGTTGATGTGAAGAAAGTAAAAAAAAAAAAATACATCATGAGCACATCATGAGAAAGGCGGGGCTAGATGAATCACAAGTTGGAATTCAGATTGCCGGGAGAAATATCAACAACCTCAGCTATGCAGATGATACCACTTTAATGGCAGAAAGTGAAGAGGAACTAAAGAACCTCTTGATGCAGGTGAAGAAGGAGAGTGCAAAAGTTGCTTGAAACTCAACATTAAGAAAACTAAGATTATGGCATCTGGCCATCTCAATTCTGGGAAAATAGATGGGGAAGAAATGGAGATAGTGACAGATTTTATTTTATTTTATTCAGCTCCACCAATTCCTGAAAAAGATCTCATTTAATAACAGTGCTGGGGATAGGATTCTGTTCAACCAGAGAAGGGAATTGATAATTGGATTTGATATTATCAACTGGGTCACATTCCCAAACCAATCCTTCCAACGAGTGAAAGTAGGGAAACTGGATCCCTGGGTTGAAAAGGAAAAATTCACCATTCATGATGAAGTCATCACATGGCACAGCACTTTCAATCAAGTAGGTTCTAATATTTTTATTTGCATGATGAGATGTTATCCAAAAATAACTCAACCAAGTAGGTTCTGATATTGTTGCTTGCATGATGAGATGTTATCCAAAAATAACTCTATTATTTTTACAAATAAGATTTTGAGCTTTTTCTTGTGGCACAAGCTATTTGAAATACAATTTATAGAGAGTTATTTCAGGAATAAAGCATAGTGATATGCAATACAAAGTTTAAAAGGAAAGACTAGTTGATGATTTATTTGAAAAACAATTGAACATTTAGAACAAAAAAATATAAGAAGTTTAAAAGAAGTTGAAAGACTACCAAAATGAATTAGTTCAGATTCAATATCAAGTATGATTAATGAATTCCCACATAATATTACATTAGTTTTGTATTATGATAATAATCAATGAGCCAAATTGTCTTTATTAGACATAGGTGAGGAAATGTAAATTAAGATTTTTTTAAAAAGCTATGCTAAAAAGATTGCTAATGATTAAATAAAAAGAATTATTGTAATCATTCTACTGCAGTGATTTGTAATGAGATCATTTCTTCTATTATTAAATATATACATGAAACTATATAATCCTCCTAGAATGCCTGCAGGAATTGTGGATTGGGGACATTACTTTCTGAGTAGTTAGTTACAGTTTGTGGCTGTGGGGAGGAGAGATGAACCTACTGGCTGCTTCCATAAGCATGCTGCCAGGTTTAGTTTTTGATTTCCATTATTTAAATTCTATCTAAACTTTGAAATATTATCATATTCTGAGAACAGATGCTGAGAAACTTTAATTTCTGTTTGTTTCTCGTGAAGGCTGGATCCCACCATAATAATCCCTGCACTAATATTTACATCCTATAACAACTTCATGTTTAATCTGGCAAGGAAGGATAAAAAGGATTAAATGCTTCCTCTTTGAAATATGTCCATCCAGATGTTGGATCTGGCATCAGTTGCAAACCTTATGCAGGAGAAAAACTGTGATGTAAAAATTATGTTGCAAACTAGAATCTGAGTTCACAAATTAGGTGTGGTGATTCAATCCTGAATCAGGCTCTTGGGACCAAGCTGTCACTGCATTTTCATTTAAAAAGTGTAATCTCTTTTAAGTATGCTGTCTTTAAGGTCATCTTTACCTATATTCCAACCCCTTGTAAATACGTTTATTATACGCCACACCATTGTATTAGCATATAAAGTATGTAAAGTGACCAGAAGAAATTTTAGCTATGAGTACAACTAAGTTAACTTTACCATGCTTCCAGCTTAGAAGAAACAATATTATATAACTTCTTCTATTAGTAGAACAGAAGAAAAAAAATGATTCTTGAATAATTTTGATGGTAATGTTGATAAGGAAAAAAACTTCTCAATTGAATCCTATTATTTAAAATACCAATTAATCATGATATTTTAATTCTTTTATCAAAAACCTGATTGAATGCTAACTTTAATTCAATTTTTGGGCAGACACTACCTGTTTCTGTGTGTACTAAAAGCTGCCTTCCTGGTTATTTCAAGAAAAAACAGGAAGAGAAGCCATTTTGCTGCTATGATTGTTTTCCATGCCCCAAAGAGAAAATTTCAAGACAGAAGGGTAAGAAGCATTGTGAGCAAAATTCATCTTAACAGTGTGAAACCACACCAGGATTTAACATGATACATGTAATTGTAGGGAACATTTAGTTGTTTATTTATGTGGTTATTAATTTATTTAGACTTTATATTTAATCCAATTTTGGTCATCAAAATATAAAAAAATGTTGAGACTCTGGAAAGAGTACAGAGAAGATGATCAGGGTGGCTAGAGTTTAAAACATATGAAGAATGTCTCTGGTGCCTAAGCTTTCAGTAATAGCAGTATTCCAATCTCGAAGGGATTGCTAACAAAGATGAGATGGTCAACCTATTCTCAAAAGCACTTTAAGCAGGGGTGGGATTCAATTTTTTTAACAACCAGTTCTGTGTGCATGGCTTAATTGGTGGGTGTGTCTTGGTGGTCATGTGACTGGGTGGACATGGCTTGGTGGTCATGTTATTGGGTGGGTGTAGCCAATTCAATATCACTCACATCGAGGCACCATCTCCTAGCCTGGCCTCTCATGACTGTGGGGAAAACAGTTATAAGTCACTTTTTTCAGTGCCATTGTAACTTTGAATGGTCACTCCACACAAGCAAAGTACTAGCAAAGTAGGGAAAAAAACTCCAGAGTTCCAGAGACAGGAAGTCTAGTGCTGCCAAGAATGTAAT
The DNA here is from genome assembly GCA_023653725.1 of Bungarus multicinctus. Lineage (NCBI taxonomy): Eukaryota > Metazoa > Chordata > Lepidosauria > Squamata > Elapidae > Bungarus > Bungarus multicinctus. The sequence goes on from CM042840.1 coordinate 116,549,104, forward strand.
AAGAGTTAACGGAGAGGCAGTTTCTGTAAACAATACCAGAATGTTTCCTTCCTGCCTTCCTTACAGGATTAGGCCAGTAATTTCTTCTAACAACTGGTTCTCCGAACTGCTTAGAATATTAACAAGTTCTTGCAAATAGGTGCGAACTGGTAGAATCCCACCCCTGACTTTAAGGCAGGACAAGAAGCAGTGGATGGAAACTAATCAAAGAAAAAAGATACATGGATATAAGAAGAAAATTCCTGGCAGTTAGAATAATTAATTACTGGAACAGTTTCAGAAATTGTGGGTGCTCCAACACTGGAGATTTTTAAGAAGAGATTGGACAACCACTTATCTGAAATGAAATAGGGTCTGATGCTTGAGGAAGGAATTAAACTAGAAGACATCAAAGGTCCCTTCCAACTCTGTTATTCTGTTAGCATTCTTATTTCTATACATTAAATGCTATCTTGATCTGGTTTACAAAATAAATCAAGCAATTAATAGATTTGGCAAAAGTAACACTAGTGCTTTTGGCTTCTCTTCTTTCTTTGTGTTAGAAAATATCCACTATAAACTCTGTTTTACTTGTGAATATGAATATTCATATGGTTTCATTCTATTTTATTTTTTAGAAGCTTACATGCTCATCTGTCTTATATAATACTTCGTGGCACAAAGTAATATTAAATTAAAAACCAAAACAGAATAAATAAAGCAAATGAACCCTTTAACAACCTGCATGTATTCCAACCACAGAGATCCAAAGTCACATACTCTTCCTTAGTTAAAATATTAGCTGGGGGTCAATAACAAACATGTAGCAAATTTTACACCTGTTAAATAGAACAAGCAAACAAACAAAAACATACAAAGTATAAGAACAGGGTAACAACCATGAAAAGGGGTCTTTTAAGAGAATAAAGCATTTTTTTAATTTCCTCAGCCTGATCTTCTAAGTAAAAACAATCCTTAACTCCATTTAGTGAGAAATGTATAGTTAACTAGAAGTCAAGTGAATTACAGTCGTGCAAGGCCAGAACTGAAGGCACAAAAAGCTTCCATGTCAAATTGTTCCTTCCGTTAGGTGCTCCCCATACTGGCTCTCATATCCAATGGAATTCAAAAAAGATGTTTTTAAAATAGACATCTCAAGTAGAAGCTGATATGCATCTATTTTCCATCCTCCCAACCTTGAGAGCTGTGCCTCAGGAGATAGAGTGAGTTTTATTACCCTGGAAATCTTCCCTCCCCATCAAGTTTATGGCAGTCTGGCACTCTAGCAAAGCAAGAGGGAAATGACAGCTGACAACCATTCTAAATTCTCTTTACTAAGTCAGTAAACAATAGCAGCATATGGTATCAAAGTACATTGTAATGTCATGACCAATTTTACTCTGTTCTATTGTTCTCTTTTTATTTCTATCATTCTCATTTTACAAAAGAATTTGTTATGTATTTTTGTTAATAATGTATTTCTTTCTTGATTATATTTCTCTTTTATTCATTTTTTATTTATTCAGTTACAAAGATTATACACACACAGACACATTGATTACAGAAAAATTATATTTTCAAATTCCAGACATGCAGGATTGTTCTGAATGCCCAGAAGAACAATATCCAAGCAAGAACAAAGATTCATGTCTTCCCAAAAAGATATCTTTCTTATCCTATGAAGAACCAATGGGGATAACTTTAATCATTCTGGCACTTTCTCTTTCTTTTTGCACTTTTGGAGTGCTGGCAACATTTTTGAAGTATCACCATACTCCCATTGTCAAGGCCAATAACCGAAATCTCACTTATGTTCTACTCATCTCCCTCCTTCTCTGCTTCCTTTGCTCACTGCAGTTCCTGGTTGCACCTGGAAATATAATATGTCTCCTATGACAAATTAGCTTTGGCATCATCTTCTCAGTGGCTGTGTCTTCTGTACTAGCAAAAACTATCACTGTGGTTCTGGCTTTCATGGTCACCAAGCCAGGATCCAAGATGAAAAAATGGGTGGGAAGAGGCTTGGCCACATCCATTGTTCTTACTTGTTCCTTGATTCAAGCAGGCATATGTGCTGTATGGCTCATCACATTTCCCCCTTTTCCTGAAGTTGACACTCATTCAGAAATTGAAGAAATTGTACTGCAGTGCAATGAAGGCTTAGCTACCATGTTCTACTGTGTCCTGGGCTACATGGGTTTACTGGCAGCTGCCAGTTTCACTGTAGCATTTTTCTCCAGGAATCTCCCCAGTAGTTTCAATGAGGCCAAATGTCTCACATTCAGCACTTTGATTTTCTGCAGTGTGTGGCTCTCTTTTGTTCCTTCCTACCTGAGCACCAAAGGCAAATACATGGTGGCCGTGGAGGTTTTCTCCATTTTGGCCTCAAGTGCTGGGTTTCTGATCTGTATATATTTCCCAAAATGTTATGTAATCATTGTTAGGCCAGAGTTAAATAAAAAAGAGCAACTTATTAAAAGAAAAAAATGTTAATAAACACACCAAATTACTTTCAACATTTCTGACATGTATTATTTCTGATATATTTATTATTTGTATCATTTATATTCATCTCTCATGTATTGTTTTGTGAGGTAATAAATAAATGGAAAATGTAAATATTTAAACTGGAATTATTCTGTCATAAAAAATATAATCGTAGTCTGTGAATCAGCCTTCATTCCATTTGTTTTGAAGAGAGTGTGATTTTATTTATTTTGCTGACTGAAATTTATTTACAATCCAAATTGATTCAAACTGTTTATTGATTCAATATTAATTTTTATGAAAAAAAAATGAGCAGTTTATAATAGGAAAGCATGAACATCCACAAATCAGATTCCGTATATTGAGTCACAGTCAGAATCCTTCCTTCTTTTCTCTGTCCCTTCCTTCCTTCCCTCCTTCCCTATCTTCCATACTCTTTACTCTTGTTATAAGCCAAGTTTCAATATCCCTTATTTATTTATTTATTTTATTAAACTTATATACCGCCCTCTTTCCCTGACAGGACTCAGGGCAGTGTACAGCCGATTAAAAATATCACAACAATACAAAATTAAAAAACAATTAAAATTAAATATACAGTGGCTGGAATAAAAGTATATAAAGGGGAATTAAAAAGATTAAAAACCAGATAAAACCAGATTAAAATTCTAAGAGAACCCTAGGCCAGACCGGCTTGGCGAAATAGATGAGTCTTCACCACCCATCGGAAGGTCAGGAGATCAGGAATGGTCCTCATCTCCGGAGGTAATTCGTTCCAGAGGGAGGGTGCCCCCAATGAGAAGGCCCGCACCCTCGGGGTCGCCAGCCATCCAGCCAGCGGCACCCCGAGGAGACCCACTCTATGGGAGTGTATTGGCTGGCAGGAGGCCGATGATGACAGGAGGCGGTCCTGTAGATACCCGGCCCCAAGCCATGGAGCGCTTTAAAGATGGTAACCAATACCTTTAAGTGCACCCGGAGGACCACTGGGAGCCAATGCAGCTCACGCAAGAGCGGCGTGACATGAGAGCCCCGAGGAGCTCCAACACCACCCGCGCAGCTGCATTCTGCACCAGCTGGAGCCTCCGAGTGCTCTTCAAGGGAAGCCCCATGTAGAGAGCATTGGCATAGTCTAGGCAGGAGATTACGAGGGCAGAAGTGACCATGCGAAGCGTATCCTGATCCAGAAAGGGCTGCAACTGGTAGACCCTACAGACCTGACCAAAAGCCCCCCTGGTGACGGCTGCCACATGGTCTTCCAATGACAGCCGTACATCCAGGAGGACACCTAGATTGCGAGCCCTCTCTGTGGGGGCAAGAATTCCTCCCCCACAGCCAGCAATGGAACCAGCTGGCTGTATCGGGGTGCTGGGAAGCACAGCCACTCGATCTTAGATGGGTTGAGTCGGAGCCTGTTCCACCCCATCCAACACTGCATGGCCTCCAGGCACTGGGCCATCACTTCGATGGCTTCATCGGGGTGGCCCGGGTAGAAATGTACAGCTGGATATCATCAGCGTACTGATGGAACTCTACCCCACAGCCACAGATGATCTCACCCAGCAGCTTCATATAAATGTTGAACAGAAGGGGCGAGAGCACTGACCCCTGAAGAACCCCACAGATCAGGGGTCTCGGGGCCGATCTCTGCCCCCCTGCCAATACAAATTGTGAACAGCTGGAAAGGAAGGAGGAGAACCATTGCAAAACAGTGCCCCCCACCCCCAACCTCCCCAGCGGCTGCAACATGATACTGTGGTCGACAGTATTGAAAGCTGCCAAGAGGTCTAGTAGGACCAGGACAGAGGAATAGCCCCTCCAGAGATCATCCACTAATGCAACCAAAGCCGCCTCTGTGCTGTGCCCAGGCCTGAAGCCCGATTGGCGTGGATCCAAATAGTCAACTTCATTCAGGTGCTGGGGGAGCTATCGTGCCACCATACTCTCAACAGCCTTCGCTACAAAGTGAAGGTTGGAGACTGGATGATAATTAGCTAACAAAGTTGGGTCCAGGGAAGGTTTCTTGAGGAGGGGTCTCACCACTGCCTCTTTCAAGGTGGCAGGCAGATATCCCTCACTCAAGGAAGCGTTAATAATACCCTGGAACCAATCTCGTGTCAGTTCCTGAGTGGCCAACACCAGCCAGGAGGGGCACGGGTCCAATAAACATGTGGTAGCATTCAGCTCCCGCAGGATCCTGTCCACATCTTCGGGGGTCACAGGATCAAACTCTTCCCAAATGACCTCTCCAAATTCCGTCCCCGACCCCCCACCCACAGTTGCCCATTCAGAGTCCAACTCATTCTGGATCTGAGTGATTTTGTCCAGCAGGAAATTTGAAAAATCCTCAGCCCGTCTCTGCAAGGGGTCCTCCCGTGCTCCCCCTTCCAGGAGAGAGTCGGTCACTCTAAACAGGGCAGCTGGGTGATTTCCTGCAGATGCAATAAGTGCGGAAAAGTGAGAATGCTTTGCCACCCTTATCGTCATTAAATAGGTCTTAATATAAGACCATAATAATGTTCGGTCAGATCCGGAGCGAGTGGCCCTCCAATTACTCTCCAGGCGTCTTTTCCAGTGCTTCATCTCCCGCAGCTCCTTGGAAAACCAAGGGCCCAAGTGAGATCGGCACCAGGTCAGAGGCTGCAAGGGCACAACCCAATCAAGGGCCCCAGCCGCCACCCTTTTCCAGGTGGCCACCAGGTCCTCAACCGAGTCGTGTGCTTGAACGTCGGAACATGGCCCAAGCTCCATCAGGAACCTATCTGGATCCATCAGGCACCTGGGGTGGAACTATTGTATTTGGTCTGCCTCCCTGCGGCGGGGGGGCAGCGGCCTGAAACTCCAGCCTAAAGAGCGAATGATCTGACCATGACAGGGGCTCAATAACAACGTCCCCTATACCCAGATCATCCTGCCACTGTCCAGAGACAAAAACCAGATCCAGGATGTGACCCGCAGTGTGAGAGGGGCTCCCAATTAATTGGGTCAGGCCCAAGGCTGTCATGGAAGCCAAGAACTCCTGAGCAACCCCAGGGCCCCGCCAGCCAACGGCAGGTTGAAGTCCCCCAAGATTATCAGTCTGGGGGTCTCAACCGCCAAGTTGGCTATGACCTCGAGATGCTCAGGCAGGGTCGATGTCACATAGCAGGGTGCCAGGTATGTGATCTGAACCCCGGAGCCACACTTCACAAAGAGGGATTCACATCGGTCGTCTGAAGAACAGTGGATTCCCGAATAACCACTGCAACTCCCCCGTCCCTCCCCTGGGCCCTTAGTTGATGAAAAACCCGAAACCCGGCTGGGCACATCTCCACCAGGGGAATACCCCCCTCCTGCCCCAGCCAGGTCTCGGTAATGCCCGCCAGGTCAACTCCCCCCTCCATAATAAGATTGTGAACAAGGGGGGCTTTATTAACTACAGACCTGGCGTTGCATAATATCAGCCGAAGGCCCGGGGCCGAATCATTCGAGCAACCCCGGGAATGGGACATGAGCTGGGGGTCAGAGCACGCCACTGACTGTAAACAGCGGGGGCAAGCTCCCACAACGTGATAAGGCCCCCTGTCAATGCCATACCTGCCTCTCCCACCAATCGTAGTAATGGCCATCTCATCCCCCCTCCAGGAAAAAAACCCCATCCTCGACCCGACCCTCCCTGATCCCAAGACCTCCCAGTCACGTATAGGCTCTGGTCTGGCCCTTCTCCCAGGCAGGTTGTTCCCCAAACCCAACCTGGCCCCCCTCCCTAACCCCATTAAAAATTTGAAAATAAAGGGATATAACTGCTCATGCTTCCCATGACTGAGCCATCTCTCTGGATCCCATAACTGTTACTAAATAGGTTACTGTCACTGAATTTTTAGGAAATTAGAAGCAGTTATTTTTTTTATTGGTAGCTTTTATTGCTGGTAAGTAATTTTTGTTAGAATAGGGGCTGTCTACAGAACAGTAGTTTTGGCTTTCATGGCCAGAAAGTCAGGATTCAGCATGCAAGAATGGGCAGAAAAAGAAAAAATCTACATTGTTCTTTTCTGGTTTTTTTTTTCAAGTAATTATTTGTATTGTGTGGTTGTCAACTTCTTCCAACTTTCTAAGTGTTGACATACATTCAAAATTAGAAAAACTATGCAGAAATATAATGAAATTTCATTTGTTCTAGTTTAGTGAATCTTGGATTTCATGAGCTTATATTTTATAATGGTTCTTCTAGCCAAAATGCTACCTAGCACTTTCAACAACCTAAATTTACCAGCTGCAATATGTTGTCCTTTTGCAGTATTTGGCTATCCATTGTTCCAACTTACCTTGACATTAAGGGAAAATACCTAATAGCTGTGCAGGTTTTCTTCATGCTGTTTTCCATTGCTGGATTGCTGGATTACATATTTTACCAAAATGCTACAAAATTATTTTGAGGCCTGAGCTGAAGGACAAAAAAAACCAATAATTCAAACAGTAATGGAATTCTTTTCCAGTTTTCCGCCTGTTCAAAATGTCCATTTCAATTTAGGATTTAAAATAAAATATTTGCCATTTCTTTGAATGGATTACCTGAAGTATTTTTAAAGGAATAGTTAAAGTAATCTTTTTTTCCTTTTCCTTTTATTTATTTATTTTCCTCAGGTGGGAGGGATGGGCAACTTTCCACTTATTGCTGACTTATTATGACTACCTAGCTAGTCTAAAATACATATATATTTTTTTTGCCTGAGTATTGGCTCATCTAGCTTAGTTCTGATATTATTCAAAAAGAGCTTGATTTTAAGATTCCAAGCTAATCACCAGGTACATTTTAAGTCAATTTGAGAGTCAAGATTTGAAAACTGTTTCAGGCATGGACTATTATGAGAAACAGCAATATGTATAGCTTTATGCACTGCCTTCTCCTTTCTCTTTTCTCCTTCTTTTGTAAATTATATAAAAATAATGTGGATAAAAGCTTCAAAGCCATATTCTTTTCCTGTTTTTTCAGGTATCGTGACCATTGGTATCGTGACCAGCAAATTGTGTTCAGAAAAGATTTAAGGAAATTTAAGGAGTGACAAGTAGCGCAAAACCGTTTTTTTATTAAACCAGAATTTTATTAAGTGAATGACAAAAGATTAATATTAACATAATAAAATTATAACAAAAAAGGACATGTAGGGAGATGAAACAACAGCAAAAATTTTAAGTCACAAAACAACAATAACAAAAACTCTTCAATATGGATACAATTATAAGATATAATACACTTATTTTAGTTTAACAAGTACTGATACAAAATTAGAATATAATATGCATTTCTATCAAATAATCAAAGAATAGAATTGTACACAATATCATTATCTTTTAATCTAAATAAAATAAATAATCCATAAATGAATCATAATAATCCCATAATCATGTATAATATCCAATATATAAAATATAAAAATACATAAAATAAAATGTATGTCTTTTAAACTCCAACAATGCACCATAATACTATAGGCAAAACATGTAATCATCAAATCCCAAAGTCAAGACTTGACTTTTTTTTAATCAAGCAAGAAATCTAAATCATGCAGAAAGACAAGCAGTCAAATCATTAATTTTAAGCAATCAATTTTGCCATCTCTGCTGATCCCATTAAGTTCACATATCTTCCCATCTTTGTGCATATGGAAGCCTTGCAGCAATTGTCATACATAAGGACCAAGTCCCTTATTTCTTTCAGTTTGTTTTATCAATCCTACAAGGAAAAATTCTGGTTTTAACTGTACATCAGCATTAAGAATCTTGTGGATTAGCAAACTAACTTGATCCTAATATTTCTTAGTAATTTTAAAGGTCCATGATAAATGTTAAAAAATACTGTCATTTGATATTTGTTTAACTTTTCAATATTTATGTTTAATAGTTTTTCAGATGTTAAAACTATGTACAAACAGTACATTATTTCATATAAGCATTTCTTTCAAATTATAAAACAATGCAAATTGTCTTCATATTATCCAAATTGTCAAGCATAATAATATATCAATTTTCCAAACTGACACATACTTTATTCCAGGGGTATCAAACTCGATTTCATTGAGGGATGCATTAGGATTGTGTTTGATCTTGGGAGTATGTGTGACCAAGATGGGTGTGGCCAGCTCAACGTCACTTAGGGGCATCTGTGGTGGCTCGAGCACTCTGCCAGTGAAAATAGGCTCCCAAGCTCCATTTTCAGCTGCGACAGCATCCTGCAATCCCCTGCCAGTGAAAATGGAGCTTGGAGAGCCACACACAGCCCTCCAGAGCTGCATTTTCACTGGCAGAGGCACCACAGACCATTCTTTCGTTGTTTCCAAGGCAGCCCTGCAGACCAGATCTAAGCATCCTGCAGGCTGGATCCAGCCCCAGTCCTTGGGTTTGACACCCTTGTTTTATTCTATTAATCTACTAGCAAATATATGTACGTGCAACTGAGAAAACACATTCTTCACATAACACAGAGAAATGAAAATCTAAAGACATTTCTTCCCACTATCTATAATTATCAAAAATGCTATTATTAACACTAAGAGGTTCCCTAGCAATTTGTAGCCAACAAGGATTGAGACTTTATGAATAATATCAATAATCCCTGACAATTCTCATCTGTAACTTGAATCTAAAGACAGATGATGTTTTTCAAGTTTATTCCTGATAAGGAGAAATCAAGATTCCTGAATATTGTGTCAAGGTTTGTGACTAGTGTGATGACAAATAAGACAAATCATGCTAGTATATTTTTAAAGATTTTAAACCATTATCAAACAAACTCTGCTACTGATATACAATTGTCATACTGACCATGATTATTTTATTCTTGTTTTTATCTCACATGGTTTGGAAATGTGAGATGAGAAATTGTATTATTGATGATCCTGTCCCTATTGTTCATAATTATTTCCAACCCGGTGAATTCATCATTAGTGCCATTACTTCTCTTATGTTCATGCCTACGGAACTAGAAAATTTCTTGGAAGATCCCCATCTTTCATTTATTGGTGAAGTCATGTAAGTATCCTCATCCCATTGTTGTAAGATATTCTAAATTATATTTACATTTGTGATACTCTTACACATTCTAGAATTACTTTTAGTGACAATTTTTCTCTCTCTGTAATTCAAATATACATGCCTTGCTTTATTTATATAAAGTTTATAAAGGAATTAGAAATAATTGCTTCAATTTACTAGTTGAAAATTAAAGGATCCTGACAACGTGTCACAGAAATCTTGCTATTCAATGACCCATTTTTAATCAGTTAAACAAAAGAAAGAAAAAGATGTTAAAATGTTAAAAAGAAAATAGATTAAAAAGAAAATGGATTTCAAAACAATTCATGTTTGCACCAGAATATTTCAAGGATATACTAAGAGTTTTAGGACATTTATCATTGCAATTTTTTTGAGTTCCTTCCGTTATTTAGAGACTTAATATTCTCTTTTTTAACAAATTAAAAAAAAAAACATTCTTCTGACTAGGCCAGACTTCTAATAACATATTTTATTGTCACAATTTATGATTGTGATTTTTCAGGTGATGAAATCTTCAAATCTTTATTAAAATTGAAAAGCATTTAAGATATTGAGAAGTTTGTGTTTTCTGTTCAAAAACTATGCAAAGCTAAACTATATGCAATACTTAATACACAATGCATGTGACACTCTATTATTGCTTTCAAAGGCAAAATATTTGGATGGGACATATATTTTTTAGAATGTTTCTCTTATGTATAATATGCTTCTTTTATCACCTACAATTGTTATTCCAGTGTCCAGACTAAGTTTTATCAGCACATTTTGGCTTTGGTATTTGCTGTGAAAGAGATAAATGAAAACCCTCAGATCTTGCCCAATGTTACCTTGGGCATCAATATTTTTGACAATTATGATAGAAGATATATTTACCATGCAACAATGGAACTTTTTTCACCTCTGAAGAGAATGGTTCCCAATTATAAGTGTGGCTTTCAGAACACTTTGGTCGCAATCATTGGGGCTCTTTATTCTGAAATTTCTATTGACATGGCAGATATCTTGAGGTTATACAAACTTCCACAGGTAGGATATGTAGTGAATGTGAGTTCTTATAAAGTCATGTGGATTTTTCTGAATTTTTTACATCTATGTAAATTCTTTTTTTTTGAGGTTATCATTTTTTTATTTATGATTTTTCTTTAACATCCATAAATATCTGGTGTACAGTGTACTATCTGGGTCAATATACTTTACATACAATTCTTATAAAGATATTACCATTTAGATATACATAATCATAATTTTAACTTCTAACATTTGTGTAATACATAGTAATTATAATATGTTCTATTATATTTCAGTATATATAATATTGTTTTCCCAATTTTTACTTTCTACTCTTTTTTGCTAACAGTTAATAAAATGGCCATCATGTTAAAAAGTATTCTTTATCTATCCATCGTCTCTTGTTCTTTTTAGAACTTCAACTCTTATTGACTTTTTGGTAAATCTCTCATGCTTCTCCTGTGATATCTTGTAGCTCCTTTTATCCTGTTTGTTTAATCTAAATATTTCTTCTGCCACAGCATCTCTATCTTGCTGTTGAATCTCTAGAGCACTCATTCACAGTTCCCCCCTCATTTTTAAAAATTATTTCTCTTTATTCTCTTTGCTATTTTGAATTCTTAAAATATACTCTATTTGTTCCATGTTGGAAATTATTGCTATCTCATCCATCTCTTTGTCTGCTTGTATCATTTTTGGAGTTATTTATATCTATGTAAATTCTATACATGCTAATTTGTGCTTGATATTTACTTAGTTTATATTGATTAATAAAGCATATAAAACAAATTATTAATATTTGAAGCAATGTGAATAATAAATTTGATTTTATAGACTAATTGTAAGGAAAGGACCATGATTTTGACAAGAGTGCCCCAAGGAAATTAGAAAAAAGTTTTAGTAACAAGGAATTTTATTGCAACACCAAATTATTTTGGACAATTTATAGTGATTGAATCAGGAAAATAAGATATTCAAAAAAACATGTTATTCAATGAAGAAGAGCTAGAAAATATCTTCTGACTCAGTAAGCTTCATCATATACGGCTTTTCAGTTCACTTTTTCTGAGGTAGGTGACCAGGAGTTTCCTTGAAGATGGTTTTCAATTAAAATCAAATTAAATTTTGATTTCAATTAAACCATTAAACTCCTAGAATATAGAGAACAAAACCCAAACCTTATTAACACTGGTGAGACTAGCTACAGTAATTTGGATATTTAAATGCCTGCTAGAAATCAATCAAGGTCAAAGAACATCTGGGATTTCTCAAGCTAAATTTTAATTAATCAACTAAACAACAACCAAACAACCAGTCAGATATCCAGATAACCAACCAATTCAGAGGTATTTTAGAAAGTTCCCAGAAAACATTATTTTGGGAATCCTAATGTACCAATTTGAAATGCTAGCATGTTATTGAAGTGTGATATTATCAATTATACAGCATGAGAATATAAGAAATCTATCCTCTGATGAATAAAAAATAATGTTTTTATTCTTATAAGGCTGTTAAAATAAATCATATACAATCTGAAATTTGCTAGATGCTTGAAAAATATCTCCCAAAGTAAAGCAGCTTTGTGCATCTACTAGTTTATAAATATTATAAAGTAAAATAGTAAGTAAATATTTCTTCATTTATTTCTGTTCTCTAAGCTTCTATTAATTTTCTTATTCCTGTAGTTAATCTATGGATCACATTCAGGAATGCCAGATCACATTGAATCCTTTTCCCTCTATCACATGGTGCCAAATGAAAATATTATATACCAAGGATTTCTTCAGTTGCTTGTTTACTTCAAATGGACTTGGGTTGGGATCCTTGTGAGAGATGATGATGATGAAATATTTGTGCGGATGATTTTTTCAACTTTTTCTCTTCATGGCATTTGCATTGCCTTTTTAAAGATAATTAAACAACTGCACATCAATAATGTATTTGTGGAACTGGAGTGGCTTGTGGAAATATTTTATCTCACTATGAACAGTAATACCAATGTAATAATTGTTTATGAAACAACACTTCTGCATTTGAGGTTGTTGCTAAATCTTCCTAAAATTGAATCAGTATCTATGGAGCCAAAAGGTAAAGTGTGGGTCATACCCTGCCAAACAGATCTTGCAACAGTAATTTACCAAAGAAGCTGGGATATTCAAGACATCCATGGTGCCCTGTCCTTTTCACTTTATTCCAATGAAGTTCCAGGATTTCAGCAATTTGTTCAGGAAAGAGACCATTTCTCATCAAAAGTAGATGGCTTTATTAAAGATGTGTGGATGCATGCATTTCAATGTGGTTTTCCCAGTTCCTTGATCAATGGGGAAGAGAGTGATATTTGCACTAAGAAGGAGAAATTAGATGACCTTCCGGGGGCTCTTTTTGAAATGAACATGACTGGTCATAGTTATAATATATACAATGCAGTGTATGTTATAGCTCATGCTTTACATGCTATGCATATAAAACAAAAGCACAATGGAAAGTTGAATTGGAGAAAACTGAATATTCCAGAGCAACAATCATGGCAGGTACTGAACATTTATGCCTTTTTTTCTCTTTCTTTATACAAACATGTATGCATTTACAATCTATTTTCCATACAAATCACACAAAATGAAAGAAATGAAGGGTTGAGATACAATATAAATGGGGGACATAGGAAAATCTAATTTATACCCACTATATCACTCCATAACTTTCTATCCTTCAAACACACTAGCTTTTACCATTGCCAATGCATTGCTTCATGCAATGCTTTTTGTTCTTCAACTACATTAACTCTCTCTTTTATGGATCTCATCAACTCTCTTTACGGATTTCCTAGTCTTGTTCTTTCTCTTACTGCATACATTCTTCAATAAATATGTTCTGTAATTCATTTATTCTCAGTCGGTCAGATTATCTCAATCTCCTTGCTTTGCACTATTATTTAATCCATGTTCATTCAGACTCTTCTTCCTTCATTCTTTCATATGTTTCAGCATACATATTTCATTCCCTTTTCCAGGTAAGAAGCAAAGATGCATTTATACATAGACATTTTGTTTCTCTCAGTAAATATTTAGGCTATATGAAGGGATATACCAAATGTTGAGGGCTAAGAAAACTTCAGCAGATGTTGTTGCAGCAATTGATGTGAAACATTTATTGATTACTGATACTGTATTAATATCAATTTTGTGCCTTCATTGACATTCAGCTCCACCAGTTTATCAAAGGGATCTCATTCAATAACAGTGCTGGGGATAGGATTCAGTTCAATCAGAGGAGGGAATTGATATCTGGATTTGATATTATAAACTGGGTCACCTTTCCAAACCAATCCTTCCACCGAGTGAAAGTGGGGAAGCTGGATCCCTGGGTTAAAGAGGAAAAATTCACCATTCATAATGAAATCATCACCTGGCATAACAGTTTCAACCAAGTAAGTTTTTATTTTTTTTTCTTGAATGACTGGGATGATATCCAAAATAACTTGTATACCATTTAACACTGAAATAATATTACAGAGGGTTTTTTTTATAAAGACTTTGAGCGTTTAGTTGTGATATAGCAATTTGAAATACCCCTCAGAGACAGGCATTTCAGGAATAAAATATTGATCTTTATTAAGGAGTTTAAAAGTAAATATTTATTCAAAAACAATAAAACATTTAGAAAAACAAAAATATGAGAATTTTAAAAAGAATTGATAGGCTGCCAAAATAAGTTGGTCCAGATTCAGTGTTAAATCTGCTTCATAAAGCTTCCTGTAAAATTAGACTATTAGATATTTTATATATTGGTAGATATTTTAGTTTTTTATTCTGATATTAATGAATGAGCCAAATTCTTTTTATTAGCTGTGGGGGGAAAAGGTATAAATTAAGATTTGTAAGCCAAGTCATGGTAAAAAAAAGTTTTTTAAAAAAACTGGAGAAAATGCATTATTCTAATAATTCTGCTACAATAATTAACAAAGAGATTATTTCTTTTATAGTGAAGAAGATAAACCGAATCATAATATTCCCCTGGAATGATTCCAGGGATTGTGGGTTGGGGACATTGCATTCTAAGAAGGTGTTCAGTCTATGGTTGTGGAGAGGACAGATCAGCCCAGGGGTTGCTCTCATAAGGGTGCCATCAGATTTGTTCTTTCTCTTTACATTAGTCAATTTCCACCTAAGATTGGATTGAAATATCTTCATATCCTGATATAGGTGTTCAAAATGCCTTAGTTTCTACCTGTTGTTCATATTGCAGGCCAGATATTACTGCAGTAATAGTCCCTGAACTATAATAATGTCCTGTAATAACTCCATGTTTAATCTGGCAGGATAGGACAGTCTCGACCTGAATGGGCAAGGAGATAAATGTCTCCTCTTAGAAATATTCTAGCGTTGTTTGGGGCTTGGTATTAGTACTTAACATGGAGCTTGGGAAGAAAAAAGAGAAATTCTGTGGGAGAGCAAAGTCACTGTTCAAAGTGATTTACAATTGTTCATTTAGTGATTGTTGAAAGTTACAAAGGCACTGACCATTTTTCACACTTATGACAGTTGCAGCATCACCATGGTCATGTGATTTGGATTTGAATGATTGACAATTGATTCATGTTTATGATGTCTACAATGTCCCAGGGTCATATGGTCATCTTTTGTGATCTTCTGATAAACAAAGTCAAAGAGAGAGCCAGACTGACTTAACAATGATGTTACTAATTTAACAACTGCAGTGATTCACTTAACAAAGAAAATTAGTAAAATGGGGCAAAATTTTACACCTGGCAACATAAATTTTGGGGTCAATTATAGTCATAAATTGAGGACTATGTCAATTTGACTGTGATTATTTGCTTTTGGAGTTGCTTTGCTTAAGTTCAGGATGCCACTGCATTTTTTTTAACAGTTTGTAATTCTTTTTGAGTATAAGTAGTTATTGACTTATGACCATTGCTTTAACAACTATTTGAAGTTATGACTTATGACTGGATCTCATACTTATGATGGTTTCAGTGTCCTGCGGTCCCATAATTACCATTTGTTATCTTGCCATCCAGCTTCCAAAAAGAAACGTCAACAGTGGAAGCCAAAACTATGGCAAAAAAGTCCAGGCTTCAGGCCCGGACACAGCACGGAGATGGCATTGGTCGCATTGGTGGATGATCTCTTGAGGGCCCGTGACAGAGGTTATTCCTCTGTCCTGGTCCTATTAGATCGGACCTCGGCAGCTTTCAATACTGTCAACCACAGTATCTTATTGCGGTGGCTGGGGGGGTTGGGCGTTATGCGGTGGTTCTCCTCCTTCCTCTCTGACCGTTCGCAATTCGTGTTGGCAGGGGGGCAGAGGTCGGCCCAGAGCCCCCTGGTTTGCAGGGTGCCTTAGGGGTCAGTGCTCTTGCCTCTTCTGTTCAACATTTATATGAAGCCGCTGGATGAGATCATCCGTGGCTTTGGGGTAGAGTTCCATCAGTACGCTGATGACACTCAGCTGTACATCTCTACCCCGGGCCACCCCGATGAAGCCGTCGAAGTGATGACCTGGTGCCTGGAGGCCGTGCGGTGTTGGATGGGGTGGAACAGGCTTCAGCTCAACCCATCTAAGACTGAGTGGCTGTGCTTCCCGGCACCCCGGTACAGCCAGCTGGTTCCATCGCTGGCTGTGGGGGGGGGGGGGGAAACTCTTGCCCCAACAGAGAGGGCCCGCAATCTGATGTCCTCCTGGATGTACGGCTGTCATTGGAAGACCATGTGACGGCCGTCGCCACAGGGGCTTTTGACCAGGTCCGTAGGATCTACCAGTTGCAGCACTTTCTGGATCAGGATGTGCTTCGCACGGTCACCTCCACCCTGGTGACCTCCCACCTAGACTATGCCAATGCTCTCTACATGGGGCTGCCTTTGAAGAGCATCCGGAGGCTCCAGCTGATGCAGAATGCGGCAGCGAGGGTAATGTTGGGGGCTCCTCGGGGCTCCCATCTTATGCCACTTCTGCGTGAGCTGCATTGGCTCCCGGTGGCCCTCCGGGTGCGCTTCAAGGTCTTAGTTATCATCTTTAAAGTGCTCCATGGCTCGGGACCAGGATATCTGTGAGACCACTTCCTGCCATTATCGGCCTCCCGCTGACCGATACGCTCCCATAGAGTCGGCCTCCTCGGGGTGCCACCGGCTGGACAGCTGGCGACCCCGAGGATGCGGGCCTTCTCATTGGGGACACCCCCTTTCTGGAACAAATTACCCCTGGAGATGAGGACCATCCCTGATCTCATGACCTTCCACCATGCGCTGAAAACTTATTTATTTCAGCAAGCCGGTCTGGCCTAGGGGTTTTTAAATTTTAATCTGGTTTTAATCTTTCTTAATCCCTTTATTTTAATCTTTGTAAGAGCCAATATATTTAATTATTTTAATTTTTAAATATTGTATATGTGTTTTATATGTGCATTTTATTCTGGCTGTTCACCGCCCTGAGTCCCTTTGGGAGAGGGGGCGGTATATAAATTTAAATAATAAATAAATAAATAAATTTGAATGCAACTCAGTTAATGACATCTCATTTAGTGATGCAAATTCTAGCCCTCATTGCAGTCAAGTAGTACTTGTATGTTATTTTTTTAGCTATCTCATCTTCATCTATCTATTACCCTCTTGTAAGTTGTTTCATTATATTTTGTACCATTTGTCTGTGGAGTTTTTCAGTCATCCATGTCATGACTGAAAATGTCCATAGACAAATAGTACAGAATGGCACTCAGAGACAAATGGCACTCAAAGAACGTGTTAATGACTAGACAACCGCCAACAAGTAGAATCCTTCCAACCCACTCCCCACATCCTATCAGAACTAATCCTTCTATCACCCTACCATCCTGCTAGAATTCACGAAGCTTCTTGAATGAGAAGTAAAATATCTTCCACAAATAAAAAAAGAAAAAAGAAAGTCCAGTTACCTTTTGAAAAATCACCTTTCATATTCCATACAATTGTATTAGATTCAATTAGTTTAAAAAATAAGCCTGAAAAATCTGTTAAATTCTCTTTAGTTTTATTTAAAATACCTCTATTATCCAAAATGAGAAATAAAATGACAGGAAAAAAACATCAGTTTTGACGAATCCCACTGAAGTAACTTTGGCATAGGCTAAAATATTACCTAGTTTTAAAAGAAGAAAGTTACTTATACTTTTATCAAATACCTGATTGAATGCTAAAATTTTCCTTCTTTGTTTATTTGGCAGACCCCTCCTGTTTCCATCTGTACTGAGAGCTGCCTCCCTGGTTTTTTCAAAAGAAAGCAGGAGGGAAAGCCATTTTGCTGCTATGATTGCCTTCCATGCCCTAAAGAGAAAATTTCAGTCAAAAAAGGTAAGAAGCACCATGTTCATCTTAAGACTGTAAAATCACACCAGGATTTTGCCTGCACAACAGAGCACATATCATTGCAGTGAACATTTACTTGTATATTGATCTATTTAGAGTTCAATATATCTCTTTCTATCACTGTAAAAACTATTGATGCGATTTACAAAATAATTCAAACCATTAATAAATTTGGCCATATAACGTTAATGCTCTTGATTTTTCTTTTTTCTATTCTTCAAATGTGCATCAAATAATCCATTATGAATGCTGTTCTGTTTGTGAATATGAACATTCATATGATTTTAACCTAAGATGTCTCATCTCATCTCATCTCATCTCATCTCTACTCTACAATACTCTACTCTACTCTACTCTACTCTACTCTACTCTACTCTACTCTACCCTTCCATTCCACTCCACTCCATTCCACTCCATTCTTCTCTATAATACTCTACGCTAGGCAATCCTACCCTACCCTTCCATTCCATTCCACTCCACTCCAGTACAGTATTAGTAATACTGTACCATGATCATTTTTACTTTTTTCATTTTTAAAACATTTGTTATATATTTTTATTTGATAATTTACTGTTTTCTACCATGATGATCTTTCTGTTTTGTTCCTTTTTTATTTTTTGTTATTTTAAAAACAATAACATAAATATATTATGGTCCGTGATAACACAATTACAGACAATGATGCAGAAATCTATATACTTAAATTCCAGATATGCATGTTTGTTCAGAATGTCCAGAGGATCAACATCCAAGCAAGGAGAGGGATTCATGTCTTGCCAAGAAAATATCTTTCTTATCCTATGAAGAACCAATAGGAATAGGTCTACTTATTCTGGCACTTTTTCTTTCTTTCTGCACAGTTAGTGTTCTGGCAATATTTTTGAAATATCACCATACTCCCATTGTCAAGGCCAATAACCGAAATCTTACCTACATTCTAGTCATTTCGCTCCTCCTCTGCTTCCTTTGCTCACTGCAGTTCCTTGTTGCACCAAGTCATATAATATGTCTCCTCCGACAAATTAGCTTTGGCATCATCTTCTCAGTGGCTGTGTCTTCTGTATTGGCAAAATCCATCACAGTGATTCTGGCTTTCATGGCCACCAAGCCAGGATCCAGGGTGAGGAAATGGGTGGGAAAACAGTTAGCTATCTCCATTGTTCTTTCTTGTTCCTTGATTCAAGCAGGCATTTGCATTGTGTGGCTGTTCACATTTCCCCCTTTTCCAGATGTTGATACCCAATCAAAAATTGAGGAAATGACACTGCAGTGCAATGAAGGCTCAAGTATTATGTTCTATTGTGTCCTGGGATACATGGGCTTACTGGCAGTGGCCAGTTTTATAGTAGCTTTTTTCTCCAGGAATCTCCCCAGCAGTTTCAATGAGGCCAAATGTCTCACATTTAGCATGTTGATTTTCTGCAGTGTGTGGCTCTCCTTTGTTCCATCCTATCTGAGCACCAAAGGCAAATACATGGTGGCTGTGGAGGTTTTCTCCATTTTGGCTTCTACTGCTGGGTTGCTAAGCTGCATATATTTTCCCAAATGTTACATAATTATTGTTAGGCCAGAGCTAAACAATAGAGAACAACTTATTAAGCGAAAAAGATAGCCATACATGCACAAAACATTTCTTTTCAATATTTCTCATATTTTAATTCTCTAATACATTAATCAAAATAGGATTTGTACTTGTTTTACTTAGTGGAATATGTAATCATTAAATGGAATAGATTTAAGAACTAATCTATCTTTACTCATAGGTAGAGTATGAAATGAATTGCAAAATAGTATTTTTACATGTTAGGTTATATTTGAATAAATGTCAATAACATTTCTGGAAAATGCAGATGAATTTGAGTAGACTTTTTAATGAAGCTAGTTAATGCAAACTCATTCCCAAGTTTAGCAATGTGAAACTTTTCCAGTTATTGTGAAATTAAAGCTTTTTCAATGTTGGTGAATTGCAAAATATATTGAATTATTTTATATGAAAATATGAAAAAGTTTGGATTTTTGAGCTTAAGTTTTCCAAATCATTGTGAATATATAAATGTTAAAAAACAAAGAGAATAAATAATAAATAAAGGAAGCTGCTTTGAGACAGTTTTTAATGTGTATATGTGTATGTATAGGTATTTATTTTAAATTAATTATTTTAATTTTAATGGGTAGAAATGAATGTACATTAAACTTAGACCAAAATGGGCTTTTGAGATAAGAAATGGCAAACTGAAGATGGGTCCACAAAAAACAGACCAAATGAACTGCAGTGAAAGACAAAGTGTTAGGGAATACAAGAATTATTTGAATCACTGGATAAGAGACATGGGAAACTGCTCCAGACAAATGATCTTCATGAGGTGACTGAAAGACAAAAGATGCCTGGTAGTTTTGATTGATGAGAGATGAAGGAATGCCTATCTTGCTCATCCTGCTGTCAGGACTTTTAAAATGGGCACTAAGTTCACATACTTCTTTTCCTAAGAATGTTCAGAAATTGCTTGCTAATTGGTTTTCATCTATTAGAGACTTGTATGTCTACAGATTACACGAATAACATGATAAAAGATGTCTCATTTGATATACAAAAGAAATTAGCAAGTTAAGAGAACGTGAAATTTTTTTAACATTGTTTACATCTGTTGTAATGAAGGTTGGAATTCACTTTTCTTTGTTTATTTTAATATACTGTACTTTTCTATTCTCTACATTTCTATTTGTACTTTTTACTCTTTCTTTCTACTCTTCTTTTTTAATATGTATTAATATTTACTATTGTAATTGTAGTCTTTAATAAAATTATTTAAACTTAGAAAAGAGAAATAAAAAAGAAAAGGAAAAAGGAATAGAAAGAATTATTTATTTTTGAGCACTTATATTTTTCTATGAGTTACAATTGCTTATGTTTGTAGTTATTTTCAAAATTTATACTAAAATTAATATTCCAAATTTATCTGGATTCTTAATCCAGTTATTTAGCTTTTTGTTGTTTATTTCAAATCCTTTCAATTCCTCAGTTAGTAATGAATTTTTCTTTTTTTCAGTGTTGAAAATAAAATCACACAATGAAGAACTTTCAAACCTGTCATTCTGAAGATCTCTACTAGCTTTAGAGTTAATAATAGACCATTTGTAAATGTGATAAGAAAAAGAGTTGTGCAAACTTAGTATCCTTTAAAAGTCATCATAGTTGCAAACAAGATGGCTGATTCCATCCTTCCAATGCTCAAAGCATGGAAAATGAGTTAATGGCTCAGACACAGATAGTTAACCTGGCAATTTAGTAGGTTCATTTTTATCAGAGCTTTCTTAATTTAATGTATGATCATTCTATCAACCTATAACTAACATTGGGATAAAAGTTTTGATTACTAAGGAATGTGGTAGTTAAGTGAATTATCATGTGACCAATTTTACAACCATTTTCCTTCTGATGTTAAGAGAATCAGGTGGTTATTAAGTGATTCACATGGTTGTTAAATGAACCCAGCTTTCCAAATTAATTTTGTTTGTCAGAAGCCAGCTGAGATGGTTGTAAATCACAATCACATGCCCAAAGGTGCAGCAACTATTATAAATGCAAGCTGGTTGCCAAGTACGCAAACAGTGATCACATAACTCTATGAGTGGTCAAAAGATCTTAATTTTGAAGGCAGGTTGTTAGTCACTTTTTCCAAAATTGTCATAATTCTGAACTGCTGTTAAGCAGGCAGTTTGTAAGTTAAATTCTAGCTGTATAAATTTGTTCCTGGAATCTGTGTTCACTATGACTAGTGTGCCTATTTGTCTTTCATTATAAAGAATGGTTCCTTATTTAAGAAAAACAGTATGTTAAATGTATTTATTTTTTAAGAACTCGGTTTTACCCTTTACCTTTTACCATACAATTACCATTTAATGCATAGTCTTTCACATAAAAGTGAAACTGAATTATCATTTTAATGTATGGTATATGCACATACTCTTTAATTTTAGATATTTTTAATTAGAGTGTGTACCTTTGCAAAGTTTTTCTTGGTTTTGCTCTTGAATTTTCCTTTGTAATACAAAATGATAAACATAAACAATTTAAAAAATATGACCCTATTTTAGATTTACGATAGTTTCTAGTTTGGCCATTATTTTTTTCCAAGAAAATATGATCACTATAAATGTAACATGAATTCTTCAATATAAAATATTTCATATTTGGTTTGACCCAGCCTCCATTATTTCATTAACAACTATGACTCTTGGAAGATTTAAGTTTTAATTTATGAATTCTGAAGAAGTAGACAAGTTAAATTTGGTAGCTTTGTCAAGCGTAGCTAATGTCCATAGCAACTTCAAATAGGTTGAGGTTGCCCGAGGACATTTGCTTCTAGTCCAAATATCCATTAATAACTTCTGTCTGGGCTACTGCAATATCCTTATTTAGGGCTTCTTTGGTATGTAATGTGGGAACTTTAAAATCTGATAATCATTTTTTTCATCTGCGATTATTTGGACAGAACAGTATTTCGGTTTTTAATAGACAGTTATTCTGCTTGATTGTTAGTTTTCTATACAAGAATGCAAATATTTTATTTATATATTTTGCATATTGTCAAATGGCATTTATCTCATTATCATAAAAACAAATTTCAGATTGATCTTAAACATCATCTGAAATGTTTTTCTTTATTATTTGGTGACAATTTATGTGACTCTTCCAACCTTTCCATTGTCAGCCCAGGAACCATCTTGAGATGGACTAAACAGGGCTGCCACAGCAGGGGATGGGAGAGCTGTGGGAAAGGGAGTGTAGCAAAGGGAGTATAGCCATAACAACATATTTCACATGAGATCAAGGATGGGTTGCTGGCATTGGAAGGGGAGAGACGGAAGTTTGGAGCAGCAGAGAATGCAGATTGATTGGATCTCATGATATGTTTGTAATTGAATAGGGCAGGTTGGAGGAAAACATGGGATCTCAGATTTGGGTTTTCTCCAGATGTGCCAAGATGACTTCTCTAATAAATTCGTACTTTGATGGACTTTGTCTCGGAGTTCTGAATGGTCTTGAGAGTTTCCTTGGAACACTGACATTAACCCGAATCTGCTAAAAAGAAAAAATCCCAGTGGCTGCTTACAAAGTGCCACTATCTGGGATCCTGAGTCCCAATTGCACCCCAACCTGCCAGGGTGTGCAAAGACTCAGGGAAGATGGAGAAAGGAGCAGCGACCCCTGAGGGAGCCACTAGTTCCATCTAGGAGAGCCATCTGCTATCCCACTAGTTCCATGTTAGCAGAGCCATCTGCTATCCTTTGGCAGCTGTGGTTGCTGGAGCTAAGGCAGAAGAGGCCAAGCTCTGGAGGGGTGTTGAGCCAAGGAGCAATGCTGTGGCAATCCCAACCAACTGGCCCGATCCTGACGGGTGTGGACCTGCTATACAACTGGCATGGGAGGCTGCAGAGGTGACTCGGGGACCTAAAGGAGGGACAGGCCAAGCCGAATGTGTGCTAGCCTGCAAATGGAGGGTATTGAAATCCCTGGAGCTGAGCAAGCCCCGTGAGTGATGACTCCAGCCATTGTCATGAAGCCAGTCATTAGTGGGACTATCTGAAAGACTTAAGCAGTTGGGTGTGGGATTTGCAGCTCAAGTAACCCCATACTCAACCCAGCCTGATTGGAGCCTAGCTCAACCAGTGGTGGGATTCAATTTTTTTTACTACCTGTTCTGGAGTGTGGCTTGGGGAAGGATAATGTCAGAGGTGGTATTTGCTGGTTCTCCAAACTACTCAAAATATGCTACCAGTTTTCCAGAACTGGTCAGATCCTGATGAATACTACCTCTGAGCTCAACTATCTTCAACTTCCCATGGCAAGGCAAAAGTGGCAAGCCAAAGTGGGGCCTTGACTTTGCTCCATTCTGTGCTGGTCAGACCTAGATCCAGCCTCCCATTTCAGATTCAATCTATGGGGCTGATGGCCCAGCATGGTGCTATAGCCAGTCAACACCCTGGACCCCTGGAGACTTGAGCCCTGGCCACTGCAGCCAGATGAGGAAGCTACCCAGACCCCCACACCCTGTCCATCAGCATCCTTGGATTGCCACCAGCCAATCAAATTCCTCCTGGTTGGGCCTTCTACACTGGGAAGGGATATATTCAGGGCCAATGGATGTCATCTCCAGTTTCACTGCCAGCCCCACAGGCCACAGCTACCCTGCCGCAATTCTTGGTGACTTTGATGGCACCCTGGGAAAGTTGGCTTATTTTCAAAATGGTATCTGGGCCCACATTGACCACTACAGAGCTCAATACCAGTCAGATCAAGATACTATTTCAGCCATTGTGGACAACATGAGAAAGTGGGAAGCTGCTGAGTGGATTGCTCAACTCCATGATGAGGGAGCCCCTGAGTTGGAGGATTTAGATAATTTTGTACAGGCATTCAAAGCTCAATTTGAAGACATGGCTAACCAGGAGGAAGCTGAAGCAGAGATCAAGGCATTAAAGCAACATGGTTGGTCCCCTAAAGAATTCATGTGGGAGTTTAGGAAAGTAACTGGAAAACTGTGGGAGTGGCCAGAATGACTCTTTGTTCACTAGTTCAAGGAGGTTTTGGATCAGGACCTGAAACAAGCATGCATCTACAGAGGGATATCAGACCAGATCCAACTTTGGTATCAGATGACAGCGACCATGGACCTACAGATTCACCTCCACCAGAGGGCCCAGTCTGAGAAAAATCCCAAGCAGCTATTTGGATGAAAAACAACCACCAAAATGGCAGGGGAATCGAAGCTGGTGACAATGCCTGGTATAAAGTGCTTCAGATGTGTTCAACAGGGTAATCACTCTTCGGAATGCCTTACACCCACACCAATCCTTCAAGTGACAATGAGAGCAAAGTCAAGGAGAACTCCCATGAAACTTCCAGACAAAGGAAAGTTTGTTTGACAAGCTGTCCCATGAAGGGGGAACCAGCTGTCCCATGAAGGAGGAACTCTGGCTCCAGAGGGCACCAACACCAGTGGAAGTGGTGAAGAGGACCCAGTGATAAGTGAAGTCATCTGTCCCTTCACCCTAAAATCCCGCATAGTAGTTCCCAAGATAGGTGCTCATGGGGACCTAGAGGCATAATAGACATTGGCTGCACCAAGTGCTTAATTAGCATTCAAATAGTGGAAAATTTTGGAAATAATGGCAAGGATCCTGAATTGCCCCATCCAATTCAAACAGGTGGATGGGTCCCTAATGGAGGATGCACCAGCGGCTTTAGTCACCAAGCCCCTAAGGCTGGAAATGGGGTGCCACTGGGAAATCACAGAATTCATAGTTGCCCCAAAGATTACCAGGGTCTATCCTGGTTGGACAAGTGGGCATCCATGATCACCTAGGAGGATGGTTACAAAAATTAAAATGTCCCTGATCCTGCAGCATGAGAATCAGCCCTCTCTAAGGCCCAGCAGCCTCAGACAAAAGGAAAGAGTGACCATTGCCACGGAGGCTCTGCCTGAATGCCCACAGATACCCAAGGAGTACAGAGACCTAGTGGAAGTGTTCAGCAAAGATGACTGCACTGTGCTTCCCCCATTGCCCTACTGACTGTGCCATAGAATTCATATCAGGGGCTAAATTACTGAAGCCAAAAATTTATTCAATGACCCCAAAAGAGATTGGCAAATTGAGGAAGAACATTGATACAAACTAGTAAGAGGGTTTATCCAACCCACAAAATCTAAAGTTGCTGTTTAAGGAGAAAAAAGATGGGAGGGTGAGGCTCTGCATAGACTTCTGTGGAATAAATGCTGTTTGCATAAAAAAAAAAACTCCTACCCCCTCTTCCTTATGAAGAACATGTTTAACCATTTGGTGAGGGGAAAGGTATTTACCAAACTATATCTCAGAAAAGCCTACTACCGTGTGCAGATCATGGAAGGTGACAAATGGAAAATGGCTTTCCATTGACTGCTAGGAAGCGTCCAGTTTAAGGTCATGCCATTTGGGCTACAAGAAGCCCCTGCAGTATTCATGAAATTCATTCATGAGCATCTCTACCAAAGAGTTTTGGGTTATTTGGATGACACTTATCTTTAGTGAGACGATGGAGGAACACATCAAACTAATGCGTCAGTCTTTAAAAAACTCCTTAATGCTAAGCTTTATGCTAAGCTGTCAAAGTGTGAGTTCCACGAGACCTCCCTAGATTACCTGATCTACTGAGTGTCCAACAAGAGGATTGAAATGGACCCAGGAAAAGTTAAAGCAGTACTAGACTCCTCGCACCCAATAACAGCTTCAGAGCTTCCTAGGATTTGCAAATTTTTACTGACAGTTCATTCTTGCATTCACTCAGAGAGCTCTGCCATTTAAGGAGCTATTGAAAACAAGAGGAACTGACCCTAACCCCAAATCCATCCAGACTCTGACCTGGACTCTTGACTGCTAACAAGCATTCGAAGAACTAAAAGCACTATTCTCCAAGGACCCAATCCTTCCTGACCCTGAGCAACCTTTTGTGGTACAAGCAGATTCCAGCAATGTCACAGTAGCCACAATGCTCCTACAAGAAAACTCTCTAGGCCAACTGCAGCCCTGTACCTATGTAACAAAAAACTCACTGACACAGAGCGTTGATGGGCCATATGGGAGAAAGAGGCCTTCGCTGTCAGATGGGTCCTTCTCTCTTGGAGACACTTCTTGGAAAGAAGTAAAGTGCCCTTTGAAGTCTGGACTAACAACAAGAACCTAGAGGCATTAAAGACCCCCTAAGAAACTATCCCCTAAACAAATCTGATGGGCACAATACTTCAAGTGGTTTGAGCTGAAACATATCCCAGAAGAGAAAAACAGATTAACTGATGCTTTCTCAAGAAAGCCCCAGTTCAAAGCTGATGGGAGGAAATAATACATGCCACCATACCTCCTATGCAACTAGCTGCTCAAGTAACCTCACAGAGCCAAGCCCAGAGTTGAGACAACAAAAAGGAGGATGCGATTACTGTGGCACTTAGGTTTGCACTCCCCACAGAGCCATGGTTTAAGAACAGCCCAAACATGCTAACCCTTCAAGATGGATCGGCATGGAAAGGATCCAAATTGTATGGCCCAGCCAGCCTAAGACTACAGATACTGCAGCACAGTCATGACTCTTGACTGGCTGGTCACTTTGGATTTTTAAATTTACCCTCCACTTTGCAAGGAGGTAATTTTGCTGGCCAAAAATGAAGGCAGATATGGAAAATTATGTAAAAAGTTGTTCCATCTGTGTGGCAGGAAAATGAGGCTAGAAAAACTGCCTGGTCTATTCCAACCAGTATCTGAACCTAACCAGACATGGGAAGAGATAGCTATAGACTTCATAGTTGAGCTGGGGGAAACACCATAATTTGGACAGTGGTAGATTTATTCCCTATGCAAGCTTGCCCTGGATTACACCCTCAGCTAAAAAACTGGTGAGAATGTTCATCAAACAGATTTATAGACTGCATGGAGTGCCTTGCCAGATCATTTCCAACTGAAGAGTCCAATTTGCAGCAAAATTCTGGAGGGAGTTCCTGCGATCAATTGGATCCTCTCAAGAATTGAGTTCTGCTTTTCATCTGAGTACCAATGGGACCATGGGACAAGCAAATGCTATGGTGGAGCAGTACCTGAGATGTTATGTCAACTATCAACAAGACAATTGGACAAATCTACTACTGTTTGCGGAAGTGGCATACAACAATGCAGTCCATAGCAGCAACTAACTGACTCCTTTCCAAATCACTAGTGAGATGGATTTTGTGCCCATGCCTGAGTTGCCTAGAGCAGCAGTCACCAATTGGTGGGCCGCAAAAAAATTTTGGTCAGGAACAGAGAAATCTCACTCCAGAGCATCCCTCAAAGCAATTAATCCAGGCTGCACAGAAACACAAGGCTGCGCTGCCCACATGGCCTGCAGGAACCCTCCCCACCCACTCACTCCTTACCCGGCAAATTTGCCTGCTAAATTGCTATTTTTCTGACCATCAGCTGTTCTGCTGTGCTGGGAGATTTAGATTAGCTAGGAAGCAGGAAGATTGGATTTCTTGCTTTCTGGCTAGTCTTTAGATCTTCGGCTCTGCTTTTAAGCACATCTGAACCTCCCTTAAGATTAAAGGTTCTATTATTCAGTGCAGACTCATGCAAATTTTATGTTATAGATTGAGCTAGCTGATTTTTGGGGGTAAAAAATGCTCTTTTTTATATAAAAAATTCATTATTTACATACATGGTGTGTTTTGAGTTAATTTTATGAGTTTGATTGCAAGCAAATTTTATGTGACAGACTGAGCTAGCCAATGGCAGATAGATAGATCACTGAATGATTCTGTGAGCAATTCAATCTGCCTTCCTGCTTTGCCTGATTTTGGGTAAATGTTGTTCTTTTTTAATAAAAAAATCAATATTTACATACATGGTATGTTGTGAGTTAATTTTGTGAGTTTGCTTGCTAGCAAATTTTATGAGTTAGCTTGTAAGCAAATTTTATGTGACAGACTGAGCTGGCTGATGGCAGATAGATAGATCACTGAATGATTCTGAGAGCAATTCAATCTGCCTGCATACTTTGCCTGATTTTGGGTAAATGTTGCTCTTTTTTTATAAAAAAAATCAATATTTACATACATGTAAATATGAGTTGTGAATTAATTTTGTGAGTTTGCTTGCTAGCAAATTTTATGAGTTAGCTTGCAACAAATTTTATGTGACAAACTGAGCTAGCTGATGGCAGATAGATCTCTGAATGAATCTGTGATTCTGTGAGCAACTCAATCTGCCTACTTGCTTTGCCTGATTTTTTAAATAAAACATTCAATATTTATATAAATATTTATAATATTTACATGCAAGCCATGCCAAGCCAGTCACAAGACCACCAAACCATACTCACAAATTAGGCCACACCCACAGAACTGGTTAATAATCCCTGGGATTTAAAATTATTAGGCCACACCCACAGAACTGGTTAATAATCCCTGGGATTTAAAATTATTAGTTTGGTGGTCCCTGAGGTCCAAAAGGTTGGCAACCCCTGACCTAGAGAGCCTCCATCCTCCATGACCTTAACTGAATATTTGGAATAAACTCACTAATCCAGGGTGGGAGAATACCAAATGTGCAATGGTGGGATTCAGCCAGTTTGCACCACTTTGGGAGAACCGGTTATTAACTTTCTGAGCAGTTTGGTGAACTGGTTGTTAGAAGAAACCATTAGGGCAGAAAACTATTTGAATCCCACCACTGCAAATGCACCTTTGCCCTTGTTGCAGAGAGATACAAATGTCAGGCAGATAAGTACAGATCCCTTCAAACTCCTTTTAAAGTGGGAGACTGGGTTTACTTATCCACTAAATATCTTAGATTAAGGTTACCCACCAAAAATAGGACCCCACTTTAAATCCAGTAATGGTAAAAATAAGCCTTCCCCACTTATTAGGAAGTACATCCTGTGTTTCTTAGCAGTTTGTTAAATCTAGCTACTAGCTTCCAAATCAGGCCAAGGGATCAACCTGCTAAGCCAATTGTGGTGCAAGGGGAAACCCATTATGAAGTGAAGAAAATATTGGACTCTAGATTACATAAGAGTCATTTACAGTATCTAATATATTGGAAGGGGTACCCTTTGTCTGAAGTCATTTGGGTAAAAATTTCCTGAGTGGTGAATAGATTGTTAACCCGTAACCTCATGTCACTTGTCTCATTTCAGGATGTTGTCATTGCTTGAGAGGAGGCAGCCTGTCAGCCCTGGATCCATCTTGAGATAGACCAAACTGGTCTGCCACAGCAGGGAATGGGAAAGCTGTGGTAAAGAGAGTGCAGCAAAGGAACTATAGCCATAGCAACATATTTCACATGACATCAAGGACAAGTTGCTGGCACCTGAAAGGGAAAAGACTGAAGTTTGGTGGCAGCAAAGAATGAAGACTGATTGGGTCTTGTAATGTGCTTGTCATTGAACAGAACAGGATGTGAGTTTAATGTGGTTGGGGGGAAATGTGAGGTCTCAGATTCGGGTTTTCCCCAGATGTGCCAAGATGACTTCACTAATAAATTCTTACTAATAAATTTTTTTTTTACTAATAAATTTTTTCA
This sequence comes from Bungarus multicinctus, assembly GCA_023653725.1. Taxonomy (NCBI): domain Eukaryota; kingdom Metazoa; phylum Chordata; class Lepidosauria; order Squamata; family Elapidae; genus Bungarus; species Bungarus multicinctus. The sequence goes on from CM042840.1 coordinate 116,579,058, forward strand.
CTAATAAATTCTTACTTTGATGGACTTTGTCTCAGAGTTCTGAATGGTCTTGAGAATTTTTGTGTCGGGGTGGCAGACAGGGGGTAGGCAGCTGGGGGCCAATTTTATTAGCACGGTGACTGGGAGAGGTAGATATGCTGGGGGTAGAGGGCCGTATCCGGTAAGGGGATCGCGCTCCCGATGTTTGCAAGCGGTAGCGCGCTCCGACCCTCCTTACCCATCCTGCAGCCCTGGTTGTCCGGAATCTCAGGCCCTGAATACCCGGCTGTTGTTGTGCAATGCCAGGTCCGTGGTTAATAAGGCTCCCCTGATCTATGATCTGGTTCAGGAGGAGGCCGCGGACCTGGTAGGTGTCACCGAAACCTGGTTGGGCCCAGAGGGCGGTGTCCCTCTGGTTGAGATGTGCCCACCAGGTTTCCTTGCATTTCACCAGCCTAGGGCTCAGGGAAGGGGTGGTGGGGTGGCGGTGCTTATAAAGGAAGTCCTTTGTCCTAGGGAGGCCACTGTCCCTCAGACGGCTGGCTGTGAATCTCTATTTGTGAAGTGGGGGCAAGGGGTTCAGATGGGTCTTTTGATGGCGTACCTGGCTCCCTGCCACGTCTCATCGGCCCTGCCCGGACTCCTAGAGGTAATAGCCGGGCTGGCGGTTGAGACCCCCAGGCTTTTGGTCATGGGGGATTTCAACCTGCCATCGCTCGGTGAAACCTCGGGGTTGGTCCGGGAGTTCTTGGCTTCCATGACGGCCATGGACCTGACCCAGTTAGTTTCTGCTCCCACTCACATAGGAGGACACATGCTGGACCTGATTTTTGTCTCTGGGCAGTGGTTGAATGACTGTAATTGTGGGGATTTAGTCATTACACCCTTGTCATGGACAGATCATTCCCTCCTTAGGCTGGATTTCTGTTCCGCCACCCCCCACCGCAGGGAGGCGGAGCCACTTAGATGGTTCTGCCCCAGGCGCCTAATGGACCCGGAGCGGTTCCAGAGGGAGCTTGGGCCATTTCCTGAGTCTCTGGCTCTCAGCTCGCCTGGAGACCTGGTGGCCACCTGGGATGGGTTGGCCGCCGGGGCTCTAGAGCGAGTTGTGCCTCTGCGACCTCTGACCCGGCACAGATCCCATTTGGCTCCATGGTATATGGAGGAGCTACGGGAGATGAAGTGCCGGAAAAGACGTTTAGAGGGCATTTGGAGGGCGAGCCGTTCTGAGTCTGATCGAACACAGGTGAGATCTCATATTAAGACTTACCTTGTGGCGATAGGGGCGGTGAAATCTTCGTATTTCTCCGCCCTTATTGCGTCGGCAGGAAATCGGCCTGCCGCCCTGTTTAGAGTGACCCGCTCTCTACTTGAACCGAGAGCGCGGGATGACCTCTTGCAGGGTAGAGCGGAGGAGTTTTCTCGATTCCTGCATGACAAAATCACTCAGATTCGGGAGGGGCTTGACTCCAATTGGATGGTCCCGGGGGAGGTGTCCGGGGCAGGTCTTGTGGATGTTGTTTGGGGGGAGTTCGACCCTGTGACCGCCGAGGGTGTGGACAGGTTGCTGGGGGGTCTGAATGCCACCACCTGTTTATTGGACCCGTGCCCTTCCTGGCTGGTTTCGGCCGCCAGGGAGACAACACGAGGCTGGCTCCAGGGGATTATCAACGCTTCTTTGAGAGAGGGGTCGCTTCCTACCGCCCTGAAGACGGCGGTGGTGCGGCCCCTCCTCAAGAAGCCTTCCCTGGATCCAGCTGTTTTAAACAACTACCGTCCAGTCTCCAACCTTCCCTTTGTGGCGAAGGTTGTTGAGAGTGTGGTGGCACGTCAGCTCCCTCAGTACCTGGAGGAAACAACTTACCTCGATCCGTTCCAATCGGGCTTCAGGCCTGGGCATAGCACTGAGACGGCATTGGTCGCGTTGGTTGATGATCTCTGGAGGGCTCGTGACAGAGGGTTCTCCTCTGTCCTGGTCCTATTAGATCTCTCGGCGGCTTTCGATACTATCGACCATAGTATCTTGTTGCGATGGTTGGGGGGGTTGGGAATTGGGGGAACCGTCTTTCGATGGTTCTCCTCCTTCCTCTCTGACCGTTCGCAATTTGTGTTGGCGGGAGGGGAGAAGTCCACCTCTAGGCCCCTGGTTTGTGGGGTACCTCAGGGGTCGGTCCTCTCCCCTCTCTTGTTCAACATTTATATGAAGCCGCTGGGCAAGATCATCCGTGGTCTTGGGGTGAAGTGTCATCTGTATGCAGATGACACTCAGTTGTACATCTCCACCCCGGACCACCCCAACGATGCTGTGGGGGCTATGTCTAGGTGCCTGGAGGCCGTGCGGGACTGGATGGGCGGGAACAGGCTTCGGCTCAACCCATCCAAGACCGAGTGGCTGTGGTTCCCGGTGCCCCGATATAGCCAGCTGATTCCTTCGCTGGCTATTGGGGGGGAAATTTTGCCCCCCACAGAGAGGGCTCGCAATCTGGGAGTCCTCCTGGATGTACGGCTGTCGCTTGAACATCATGTCGCGGCCGTCTCCAGGGGGGCATTTCATCAGATCCGTCGGATCAACCGGTTGCGGCCCTTTCTGGATCGGGACGCCCTGCGCACGGTCACTCAGGCCCTTGTCACCTCTCGCCTGGACTATTGTAATGCCCTCTACATGGGGCTCCCTGCGGGGAGCACCCGGAGACTCCAACTGGTGCAAAATGCGGCCGCGCGGGTGATCATGGGGGCGTCGCGTAGTGCCCACGTGACGCCTCTCCTGCGCGAGCTGCATTGGTTGCCGGTGGCTCTCCGGGTTCGCTTCAAGGTTCTAGTTTTGACCTTTAGGGCGATCCATGGCATTGGGCCAGGTTACCTGCAGGGCCGCATCCTACCAGTGGTCCCCAGCAGGCCGGTGCGCTCACACAGGGAGGGCCTTCTCCGGGTCCCGTCGGCCACCATGTGTCGCCTGGCGGCCCCGAGGGATAGGGCCTTCTCTGTGGCGGCCCCTGCCCTCTGGAACACTCTGCCGCCGGAACTACGTACCGGCACGGACCTGAGGGCCTTCAGGCGCGCGCTGAAGACCTGGCTTTTTGAGCAGGCCGGCCTGGGCTGAGGTGGTTTTAACTTGTCTCCATTTGCTCTGTAATTTTAAATTGGGGTTTTAAGGGTGTGGGGTGGGTTTTTTCTTATTCGGCCAATATTTAATTTAATCTTCTTTTAACTTTTGTATTACTGTTGGGGTTTGGATTGGCTGTACACCGCCCTGAGTCCCTAGGGAGAAGGGCGGTATAGAAATTTTATAAATAAATAAATAAATAAATTTTTTGGAACACATGACAGCTATTTCATTAATGGATGGAATTACAAGAATTGTCTTTAGAATTGAAAACATATTCCTAATTCCACAGAGACATTAAAATTTAAAGATTGTAATTTTATCTCCCTCTTGTAATTATTACAAAGGCTATTATTTTGCTGCTTCTCAAAGATCAGATTTCCAATTTATTTCTGCATAGAATGTAGAGGTGGATGGTTTAAATATTTCATGTGTTTCTTAAAATGTTGTTCTTTAGGGGTGAATTAGATCACTATCAACTTAATCTCTGAACCAAATTTATTCTAAGGTTCAGAATAGAATGGAAGTTATTTGAAGGACACAGAATGATTCAGTTCAAATTATTTCTATTGAGATTGAAGCATTTTATGGAAATGAGAGAAACTCTCAACTGAAATTAATATTTAACATGATTGTATTGAATCTGCTGTTACTTTTCTTGCCACATATAACTTGCCAGGGTGAAATAATAAAATGCAGAATCAGAAATCCTATCCCGATTGTTCATAATTATTTTCAACCAGGTGACTTAGTCATTGGTGGCATTAGTTCTTTTATCTTCATGCCTAAAAATGTTCAAAACTTTGAAGAAGATCCTCATCATTCAACTGTTGGTGAACCCCTGTAAGATACAATGATGATAGTCGTGGTGGTGGTGGTGGTGATGATAATGATGATGATGGCTATATCACACTAGATGACATATTATGTTTCATGTTATGAATCACAAATAGCTGTATTGATGCAGATACAGTATTAGTACTGTTCAAATAATTATATATTTGTGCTCTATAAAGGAAAGAGCTATAATGGATATTCCTTAAATCAAAGGGGAGGAAAATCAAACTAAACATTCAACTTTTTATAATCAGAAGATCTTGACAATATAGAAGCTCTTCCCTCCCTTTGAGGTGAGAGTTATATCATAATTATATATAGAACCATAAGAATAATAGTATTTATTTTGAAATATAGTATAATTTGCCTATGTGAAAAGTGCAAGAAAACGCTCTTTGGGTTGGTGGGTGATATCTTCTCCTTAGTGTTACTTAGTAAAATCAGCATTTTTTTCCTCGTAAATTCTTTTTCTAGCAAGTTTTAATATCAAAACTTAGCAAAGCATATTTATACCACCATGAACAGTTATTCATTCAGTTTGATGTACTTGTGATGCTGAAAATTTCAGTGTTGCTATGGCTTCAGCAAGATATAGATAATCTTGGAGGAGATGAGAAAGCTAAAGGTTTCCCCTATCTTGTCATGTCCAACTCTCAAGGGCAATCTCTATTTCTTAGCTGAGGGAACCAGTATTGTATGAAGACATTTCTGTGGTCATCTGATTAGCATGGCTATACAACAAGGCACTTGGAATTTATTTATCTACTAGCATTTGCATGCTTTTGAACTGCTAGGTGGGAAGGAGCTAGAGCAAGTAATGGGAGCTCACTCTGTCATGTGACATTTGGGTCTTGCATCTTTAATCGTTAAGCCATCATGCCTCCATTGTTAAAGAAGCTAAAAAAGGCTAAATTCAAAATCCCCTCCACTTTTTTTTCTCAATTCATTCATTAAAATGAAGCCTTCTCCAGGAAAATAAAAAGTAACTAATCCAATTCTTCTCCTAAATATGTATTTTGCAATACATATGTATTTTACATACAGGGCAATCACTGTGTTCAGTTTCACATATGCAAAATTTCTTTAAAGAAAAACACAAGAAAGTCCAATTACCTCCTGAAAAAAAGCACCTTTGGGATAACCTTGATATCTAAATTGAATGGCAATCCATTAATTAGTTTACATGAAAGAGTGATAATTGCTGTCTAAGACACAATTTTGAAGAAAGTGAGTTTCACTGCCTTTTTTAGGAATAGAATTTCATTTGATGTAGCATCTAATTCCCATTGCAGAATCCTTACTAAGTATTATCAGCATATTTTGGCCTTGATATTTGCTGTGAGGAAGATCAATGAAGACCTCCAGCTATTATCTAACATCACCTTGGGCTTCAGAATCTATGAGAGTTATGGTGGGGAATATACATATCATGCCACAATGGAACTTTTCTCCAGTCAGAACCAATTCATTCCCAACTACAAGTGTGGCATCATGAACAAACTGGTATCAGTTGTTGGGGCTATTGAGCCTGCAATATCTTTCGATATGGCAGATATTTTAAGCGTGTACAAAGTTCCACAGGTAAGATACATTAATTGTCTACACTTTGCTTTGTATTTTTGGAAGTGGGGATTTCCAGATCTTAATTTTTTTATTTTCATATACGTATCTCTGTAAAGTATATTTAATAATATGTACGGTATTTATAAAGCATAAATCAATGTGAAATCAGTTTCAGAATTTGATATAATGATATATTAGTTTCAAAAGTTAACCATTAGTAAGCACTGAAATTTGGATTTCTGTAGTTCTCTTATGCAAGTTGTGAAAAAAGCCTCAATATTTTTGTAACCAATTCTATCATAGATTGGCAGATGAAACATAAACATTGCAATTAATTAGGATAAAAATAATTATATATTTCTTCTAAAATATCTTAGAAGGATTAAAACAGATACTGAAGCATACTGTACAAACTTTAAAAAAGTATTTAATTATGGTAAAAGAAATAAATCAGATTGATCTGATAATATCAATTTAAAATTAAAACAAGTCAAAACAATCAGGTTATTTAATAAAGAATAGAGATTCCTGGCAAATATCTGCTAAAATGGGGCAATAGAGAATAATATATTCCATTATTACAAATACTGTTTTCCTCCATCCTATGGACAAAAGGGATGTTTTGGTATCTCTTTCAGTAATGGTGTTGGGAGGGCATTGAATCAAGATAAGGTTAAAGCCCCACTAAATTTCTGGGATTCTCACCTTTTGCCAATTTGGAATTTTTAGTGTTTCAAACTTACTAGAAAATAATGAACATAGAGTACTTTTCCAATGTATATTTCAATCTTTCTATATAATCTCATAAAACTTTCTGTGTTGTTTGTGTAGTTGCTTTTTTAATGATGTTGTTACTTATTATTATGCTATATTTCATTGGGCCATACTGTAGAAGGAAGGAAGGAAGGAAGGAAGGAAGGAAGGAAGGAAGGAAGGAAGGAAGGAAGGAAGGAAGGAAGGAAGGAAGGAAGGAAGGAAGGGAGAGAGAGAGCAAGGGAGGGAGGGAGGAATGGAATGCAGTGGAATGGAATGAGCCAAGCCTAAACTTTGCTTTTAGGAATTTCATAAAAGCAAGTTCTGAAGAGAATACTATACCAAGAAAGCACATTGTTTTATATTTCTTCCACATTAGAAAGATTCATACAGAAATTGTTTATGAGTGCAGACAAATTTGACAAAATAAGCTTACAAATTCTATATCTATTACAAATCCTTTCACAGAAACATTATTTCCACTATGGAAGAAAGAGAAATATCCAGTTTAAGGAAAAAGTGATTGGAATTCATAAAATTCTACAATTGTGCAAGGGAGCCCAAATACCAGCTAGTCTAGCTCTGATTTTAGAAATATATTGTGCACAAAATAATGAGATATTTCAGAATTCTTATATTTCAGAATAGAAGGTACACATTTTATTTTGTTAGACATTTTCTTCTTCTTTTTCATGTTCCTATCTAATTTTATTTCTATAGTTCCTCTATGGCCCTACTCCAAGTATGGATAGTAAAACTGATATCCCTTTCTACTACCATATGATTCCAGATGAGAAGTTCAATTTTAAGGGAATTCTTCAAATACTTTTGCACTTCCAGTGGAGTTGGGTTGGTATCCTAGTAAAGGGACATGGTGGACCAAATTTTGAGAAATTAATTTTTTCAGAGTTTTCTCTCCATGGCATCTGCATTGCTTTTTTAGAGCAACTCAGGCCAATTTATATCAACAGCATATCTGATGGACTGAAATGGCTTGTGGAAACCTTCTATGTTTTTATTAACAGCAAAGCTAATGCTGTGATAATCAATGATAACTATGTTCTGCATTTGAGATGGTTGTTATATATACCTGAAATGGAATCACTATCTATAAAGCCTAAAGGTAAGGTGTGGATTGTGACCAATCAAATGGGTCTTGCCTCATTCTTTTATCAAAGGACCTGGGATATCCAAATCCTCCAAGGTGCTCTGTCCTTTGAGACTTCTTCAAATGAAGTTGAAGGATTTCAACATTTTCTTCAGACAAGAAAACATTCCTTATTCTCTCATCAAGATGGTTTCATAAAAGATGTTTGGGAGCATGCATTTGGCTGTGTATTTTCAAAATCTTCTTCAAATGAGGAAACTGAGGGTGTCTGCACTGGGAAGGAGAAACTGGAGAGCCTTCCTGGGGCTTTTTTTGAAATGAGGATGACCAGTCATAGTTACAGTATATATAATGCAGTGTATGCTGTGGCACATGCTTTGCATGCCATGCAATTGGGCCAACAGCCACACAGGAGAACATTGAGTGGTAGAAGAGTGCATTTCCATGATTCATACCCATGGCAGGTAATTTTGTAAAAAGTTAAAAATGTTAGGACTTAATTTCACTAACATTGAATGTAAACAGATACCTGTTGACTTTTACATATGGATATATTTATCTTTTGTTATTTGGTGAGTAAACAAATAATAATAATCAAGGTACATGTATGTGTCACTTGTGAGTAACATACGTACCGGGACCATAGCACAATGGGGCAGTAGAGAGAGGAAAAATTGCTCTATAATAAGATGAGAGACATTATAGGGTGTAGTGTTAATAAGTAAGATACTTGGAAGAAGCTGTCACCAAGGCTCCAACCCCCAGGTCCATGGACTGGCATTTCAGAAACTGAGGCACACAAACAAGCAAAACTCCACCCATGGAAAGCAGGCAGCACACAAAACCACAACCCAGTCCATGGAAAAATCTCTCTCCATGGAACCAGTTCCTGTTGCCCAATATGTTAGGAGTCACTGCTCCAGAGTGCTTAGTTCTAAGGTTAATGCTTATATGCCAAACAAAGAGAACCAAAATGAATTGTCATTAAGGTGGTTGAATACTCACAGTACTGTAAGTCTCTGCATGAATTCTTAAAATATACTGCGGTTTTATTTGTATGTAAGGGGAAAAAAGACTGTACTTTAAAGTCTCAAATAATATTTCTGATGTCCAGATGGACAAAATCTTTTCATAATGTATCCAAAATTTGACAGCAAGTCAATGTCTTAAGGGAATTGATTACTGAACTCTTCCTGCTACCCCTGTGCATTCTTTCTCCATTTTATTACAGTAATATTGTATGCAGTTATGGCAACTTCACACTATTTCCAATCCAGTGAGGCTTCTGAATTGCTAATCACAAGTATCAAAGAAGAATTTAAACAAATAATAGGATTTACTAGGGAAACAGGTTCAGTTTAAGTGAATAAATAACTCTCAGTTTTAGTCTTCTCTTTACCTATTCTGAAATAGGTAATGCATTAAAATAGCAATATTAAAGAAAATTATAGAAAGTTATATTTGACAGACTAAGATAAAACTCATTTACAAATATGGCAAAATTTGTTTCAAAATTACATACGCGACAAGTATGTTGCTTCCTACCTACATTAAAATAATAGAAAACCATTTATGAAATTAGAAGCAAGTTTAAAAGAAAAAGACAAACTTACAAAAAAAGAAAGAGAAAATGACCAATACAATATGGAAAACCTTGGCCATTTTCACCAATTACACTGTCTCTTAAGTGAGATGTCAATCCAGCTCATCACGTTCAGCTCATCATGTTCAGGCAACTCATTATATCTCACTATAAAAGAATTGTTTGTACCTGTTCCTTGTTAATCAAGTAGTTGGCTAGCTTAATTCCCTGGTTTGAACCAAAGGAATGCATACATTATCAACTGCTTCTATATATTAACTGCAATCACATTTCTATATTCAGCTTCACTTCTTTTTGAAAGGGCTCTCATTTAACAATAATGTTGGAGATAAAATTACTTTTGACCAAAATGGAGAATTGATTTCAGGACTGGATATTGAGAATTGGGTCACTTTCCCCAACCAATCCTTTCATCGAGTGAAGGTTGGGAAGCTGGATCCCTGGGCTATTGAAGACAAAATGTTCACCATCTATGAGGAAGCCATCACCTGGCACAGCACTTTCAACCAAGTAGGTTCTGAATATAGATAATTTTGCTTGAATGTGAGATGATATCCAAATAATAGCCATATTTAATTTAATACAGAAATAATATTGTAGACTTACAGTATTCTATCAATTGATGTGCATATGTCTAAAATGGGAATAATACACACACACACACACACACACACACACATATATATATATAGAGAGAGAGACAGAGAGAGAGACAGAAAGAGAGAATATTTGTAATTCAAGATTAAAATGAGGGGTCTTGGTGCTTTCTGATTTTACTTGTTTTCTTATAGATGTTTCATTACCAAACTATATAATATTGTCACTTTTATTTTCATACAAATATTATTGCAATGGATAGTGTAATTCATATATATATATATCTAATTCATGTTAGTGTTGTTACCATTGATTGAAAATACATGCTAAATACATTTGTATCTGATACAAATTATTTTGCAAAGTTTTATATACTTAATGCATTTTACTTCTTAGGTTAAACATACTAAAGATGCAGAGTAAAAATATGTTCACTATATTAAGTTTTATTTCTCTAATACTTTATATGAATATTATGAATATATAAAGTTTAGAGGGATTGTCTGATCTGCTTGAACCTAATTTCTGAAATAGAAAAAAAATGAATTCATTAATTTTGTTTATAATATCCTTTTAATCCAAAAATAAGAACTGTCTGGAGACTTGGATGATTTCTACTGAAATATGTATAGAATTGATGTATGATCAGAATTAAAAAATAATAATGAAGTATAAGTAACCAGGTTATTTAAACAAGTTGTTGATCAGCAGATATAATCCAATCTTGCATAGTTTTGATGTTTATGATTACAAAGAACAAGAAAATATTCTTAGAATTAACTTTTAGCAACCTATATTTGCTAAATATCAGTTCACCATGATTTTACCACCTTTTTTCTAAATATTGGATTGAATGCTAATATTTTCTTTCTTATTTTATTTATTGGGTAGACATTACCTATTTCAGTGTGTACTGAGAGCTGCCTCCCTGGTTATTTCAGGAAAAAACAGTAGGGGAAGCCATTTTGCTGCTATGATTGCCTTCCATGCCCTGAAGATAAAATTTCAAAACAGAAGGGTAATAGATATATGAAAGCAATTAATCTTATGGTTATGAAGGACATAGCAGGCAGATTCATAGAGTATAAGTGTTGTGGTTCGCTGGTAGCTGGTGCAGTCAGCAGCAGAGTCGGACAGTGAGGAAGAAAGGGGACCAGTCAGGGAGTCTGGAGAGGACTCAGATGAGGGTCCTGCATCTGATGCAGGGATGGGGTCAGGACCATCTGGGAGTGGGGTGCTGCCTTCAGAGTCTGGCAGCAGCAAAGTAGAGGACCCAGGGGAGACTGTTCCCAGTGCATGTGTGCGCAGAGCTGCTAGAAGGTGAGACCAGCTGAAACAGAAGGTGTGACTCAGGAGTAAGGCTGGGAGGTGATTGCACTCCCATAAGGGATAAAATCAGACCTCAATGACACAAGCTTTGCAAGAACCAAAGTAGTTGGATAGATTCCAAGTCCTCATTGAAACTCTGCTTGGTTTTTTCTGGTATTTCAGTTGGTTTCTGTTATAATTGGATACTTCTGGTTTTGGCAACATTCCACAGCACTGCTTATCTTGGGGAATTGTTAAGTATTTAGCAGAGTATCCTTGGTGTCAAGGATTAATACAGCAGATGGAAGTAATGTTCAGATTGTAGCAGTGAGTATAGAACCACACAACACAGCAGTTGAAGTGCAAAGTCTTTATATACAGTGATGTAAGCACAGTCCAGGTTTCAATCCAATATCATACACAGTTTATCCATCAGTAGATTAGCTTACTAACCATTCTTGTTCAGTAGATATAACAGCAATACATCATCTTCAGTACATCCATGCATCAATGGAGAAATATAGTTACAGTGTTGAAGATACTTGCCAAGTAGCAGAGTAGCATAGTAGAAGCCTAGCAAACCAGTAGCAGCATTCCAACAGACAAACAGCACTCTAACAGACACACACTAGCCATGTGCTCTCTGGCTTCTTACTATATAGCACTCCTGCTTCCTGTAGCCAATCAGCATCGTGGCTACAAGATAGTGCTAAGTCATTTCTGACTTGCAGCCATATATAGTAAACCAATACAGTTAAGTTTCTTAAAGAAAACCTAACATACTCCCCTTTGGTTTACTATATATAAACAACCATTATATATACACATATACAAAGTTACAGTGCATATTTTACAGTTTTACAGAGTTAAACCATATTTTCTACAACAATCATTGTGTTTCTGAAAACCTTGTGCCTTCGTGAAGTTATCAGAAATAATTTGTTCACTTTCACAATACTCTAGCACAATCAGTTTGTTTTCCACACATTGTCGTACATTAAAATACCTTAAATCAGTATGCTTTGATCTTGTTCTAACAGCGATACTTGTTGCTAATTTTATAGCAGCCTGGTCATATACAGTAAATGGTTTACTCCAATTCAAAATCCAAACATAATTGTTTAAAATAAATCAGCTTTGTACATAACAAAGATAAACAAGAAAATTCAGCTTCCATTGTTGAAAGACTAACATATTGCTGTCTAATTGATTGCCATTCAATCATTATATTCCCCAGCATTATAATCAAACCAGATGTTGATTTCCTTGTTTTAACATCATTTGCATCAACATCAACATATGTAGTAAGACTTAACTCTTTATCGGGTTCTAAATACAATGCATAATGCAGAGTCTTTTTCAAATATCTAAGTATTCGCTTTGCAGCCTGCCAATGTTTAAAGTTCGGCTCTATAGTGTATCTTACCAGCTGATTTACACTATAAGCAATATCCAGCCTTGACCAATTTCCTAAATATGATAAACTACCCATCAAAGATTGATAGATATTCTTATCATATAAAGGACTATCATTGTTATCATTGTTAATTGGGAGTGTCCTACCAAATTCTGTAGCTGTCAACAGTAGTGTCTCCCTAGGACCAATTCTCTTCATACTCTACATAAAAGACCTCTGTGATTATATTAAGAGCAACTGTGTTCTCTTTGCTGATGTAAAGCTATTCAACACCACAGACAATACTAGTACCCTCCAAGAAGACCTTGACTATGTATCAGAATGGTCAATCAAATGGCAACTTCAAATCTCAACAAATAAATGCTCTGTCTTACATAATGGCAAAAAAAATCAAAAAATAAAATACAGGATTAATAGTCAAGACCTTGTTGATGATCCAAACTCTGTCAAGGATCTTGGAGTGCTCATCTCTAATGATCTGAGTGCTAGAGCCCACTGTAACTATATAGCCAAAAAGGCATTAAGAATTGTTAACCTAATCTTACATAGCTTTTTCTCTGGTAATATTACACTTCAAACTAGAGCATACAAAACATTTGCTAGACCAATACTCAAATACAGCTCATCAGTCTGGAACCCACATTATCTGATATTAGCACAGTTGAGAAAGTACAGAAATATTTCACAAGAAGTGTTCTCCACTCCTCTGCTCATTGCAGAATACCTTATGCCACCAGACTTGAAATTCTAGACCTAGAAAGTATTCCACCTTCGGTCCGATCTAAGTAAAATCATACATTGCAATGTCCTACCTGTCAATGAATACTTCAGCTTCAACCATAACAATACAAGAGCAAACAATAGATACAAAGTCAAAGTTAATCGCACCAAACTTGATTGTAGAAAATACAACTTCAGCAACAGAGTGATCAATGTCTGGAATACTCTACCTGACTCTGTGGTTTCTTCCCCAAACCCCAAAAACTTTAACCTTAGACTTTCTACTATTGACCCCACCTCTTTCCTAATAGGTCTATAGGGGGCCTGCATAAGCGCACCAACGTGCCTACCGTCCCTGTCCTATTGTTTCTTTTATTTTTCTTATATGTATCCATGTATTCATAACTATGTTTTTACTTATACCTATTTATTATCTTGTAAATAATTGACAAACCAAATAAAATAAAAATAAAAAATAAAACTCCATTACAGACTTTCATTTTTTACCACAGTATAAGTTTTACAAGGAATTCCAAATTGTTTGAAAAGAAGTCTTAAAAGTAATGCGTTAAGGTTATAAAATCTGATGGCATGACATTAATTGGGGGTTCTGGATAGATCATTCTTTTCTCATGTAAATATCCATGCCACATCAATTACATATTTTATATTTGTTTATTGATAATATTTAATATGTATACCACTTCTCCATTAAAACAGAACAAAACCAAACATGTATACATACGCAACTTTTATTTATTTATGTTATTTATTATAATTTGTCAAATAGAAACATACATTTTAGTTGGTACATACATTTCGTAAGTCATATGCATTTGACATATATGGTTAAATAAGAAACTGAAACTTAGTTAAGATATTGCATTGGGAAATAACAGGATACATCTGTTAGGGTAAGCAAGAAGATATATTTATGCAATCAAAGCTGTTAGGGTAAGCAAGAAGATATATTTATGCAATCAAAGCTGTTCTTAACCTCCAATGGTCAAGCTGACACATAATATTTGGCCACTAAAGATAGTTTTGGCCCAGACACTACCTAAGCAGAACTTTGGGCTACCTCACCAGGAATAATATTAAAAAACAATGACAGGGACAATAGGCACATTTGTGCACTTTTGCATGTCCCCTTTACAGACCTCTTAAATATGAAGTAAGGTCCATTTGTGGGAGGTCCATTGTCCAGTTAATTTGTGACTAAAACTGAAAATTTGTAACTGAGATAACTGAATAGAGAATCCTGTGGAAAATTTTACTCCATAAAAACATTATATAACAACAAAACCAAATACATTTATAAATAAAGTCACTTATTGTATATGCATACTTATATTATAGACATGGATGGATGCTCCAAATGTCCAGAAGATAAATATCCAAGTAAGGACCAAAATTCATGTCTTCCCAAGAAAATATCTTTTCTGTCCTATGAAGAACCAATGGGAATATGTTTATTCATTCTAGCGCTTGTCTTTATTCTCTGCACAATTGTGGTATTGACAATATTTTTGAAGTATCACCATACTCCCATTGTCAAGGCCAATAACCGAAATCTCAGTTACATTCTACTCATCTCCCTCCTCCTCTGTTTCCTTTGCTCACTGCAGTTTCTCGTTGCACCTGGAAATATAATATGTCTCTTCAGACAAATTAGCTTTGGCATCATCTTCTCAGTGGCTGTATCTTCTGTGCTAGCAAAGACTGTCACTGTGGTTTTGGCTTTCATGGCTACCAAACCAGGATCCAGGATAAGGAAATGGGTGGGAAGAAGACTGGCCACCTCCATGATTCTTTCTTGTTCCTTGATTGAAACAGGCATCTGTATGATCTGGCTGTTCACATTTCCGCCTTTTCCTGACATGGATACCTATTCAGAAAAAGAGGAAATTATACTGCAGTGCAATGAAGGTTCATCTATCATGTTCTACTCTGTACTGGGCTACATAGGCTTTCTGGCGGCTGCCAGTTTCACAGTAGCATTTTTCTCCAGGAATCTCCCAAGCAATTTTAATGAAGCTAAATGTCTCACATTCAGCATGCTGATCTTCTGCAGTGTGTGGATCTCTTTTGTTCCAACCTACCAAAGCACCAAAGGCAAATACATGGTGGCTGTAGAGGTTTTCTCTATTTTTGCCTCTACTGCTGGGTTGTTGGGCTGCATATATTTCCCCAAACGTTATATAATTATTTTTAAGCCAGAGCTAAACAACAGGGAACAACTTATTAAGAGAAACTCTTAATAAATGAAACTTTTGTTTCATTTTTTCCTTCTCCTTTGAAATATTTAATAATTTATTTAGTAGAAGAGAAAATTTTCTGCTCATTTTTCTCAGTAGAATGTTAAATATTAATATTAAATTTACTACTAAATATTAAACATTAAATGGAATAGATTTATCAACTGATCTCTGTTGACCTATATAGATAGAACATCAAGCAAGTTGTAGAATAATATTTTCATATGTTATGATTTTATTTGAATAAATGTCAGTAACATTTCTGGAAATCAATAATTGATTGCAGGAAGCTTTTAAAATTAGCTACTTAATTGTTGGTAGGAAGAATTGCTACAATAAAAATGAATATCTTACCGAAGCTATTATTCCTGTTTCAAACAATTCATATAAAAACTGAAAAAAAGCTCTTTGAGGACCTAAAGAAATTTATCTTAAAGTTCATTCAACAAGGGAAAAAAGTAGGAATAAAACTGAAAATGTTATAAGAAGCTAAAAACAAGGGGGGATTTGGGTTACCAGATTGGGAGCTTTATTGTCAGGTCTCCATGCCTACATGGGTGAAAGAATGGGTAAATCTGAGGAATAAAAGAGTATTGACCTTAGAAGGACATGATTTACAACTGGGTGGCCTGCATTCATATTATATGGGAAAAATAAATACATAGTTATTTCCAAAAACATTATATTAGAAATACTTTATTCTCAGTATGGGAAAGAATTAAAGAGAAACATTATATGAAAATACCAATTTGGCTATCCACAATGGAAGTACTAGTTCATCCAAATGTTGTTGAATTGGGAAACATTGCAAAATATAAAGGTATTCTAAATTAACAAGAGGAATTAAAATTGAAACAAGAACTAGAAAACCAAGGAATTGATTTGACCTGGTGGCCATTCATCCATATACAGTCAAGATACAAGAAAGATGCAGAAATGTATGGATTCTATAAAGAACATTTAGAACTAGACCAGATATTTTTAGGGATAGATGACAAATTAATAAAAATATATAGCTATTTATTGAATTTTAAAATGGAAAAAGAACACATAAAAGAAACAATGATAGCGTGGTCTAAAATTTTTGGGTACATCATAGAATTAGACAAGTGGCAAAAACTTTGGGAAAGGAATTATAAATTGATGATGTCAATACTTATAAAGAAAATTTGTACAAAAATTTTATAGGTGGCATTTGCCTCCAGCAAGGATGGCAAATATGTTTCAAAATGTATCTCCCAAATGTTGGAAATGTAAAGAGATACTGGGTTCTTAATATTATATATGGTGGATTTGCCCAAGGGCATATTAGTTAAAAAATAAAACAATGGCTAGAAGGAATGACAAAACAACAAATAGACTTAAAACCAGAAATATTTTTGTTGGGTATTTTACAGGAAAAATATAACAAAAGAATCACATATTTAATTCTACATGTGATAACAGCAGCGAGAATTAAGTATGCAGAAAATTGGAAAAATGAAAATATACCTACAGAGGAAAATGTAATAAAGAAAATATTAGATTGTGCTGAAATGGATACATTAACTTTGGAGATCAAGAATAAAAAGGACACAGAATACTTTTTAACTTGGAAACTATTTTATCAATGGTTAGAAAATAGAAGCAGAAGTTAGAAAATTAAAATCAAGGAAGATATGTAAATAAAAATGATATATGATCATCATTGGATGATCATATATCAGCCGTCACCAAGGGAGCTTTTTATCAGGTCTGTAGGATCTACCAGTTGCGGCCCTTTCTGGATCGGGGTGCATTGTGCACAGTCATTTCTGCTCTCATTAGTTCCCGCCTAGATTATTGCAATGCTCTCTACATGGGGCTTCCTTTGAAGAGCATCCGGAGGCTTCAACTGGTGCAGAGTGCATCCGCGTGGGTGATCTTGGGGGCTTCTTGGAGCTCCCATATTACACCGCTCCTGCATGAGCTGCACTGGCTTCCGGAGGCCTTCCGGGTGTGATTCAAGGTGCTAGTGACCATCTTTAAAGCACTCCACGGCTTGGGACCCAGATACTTGTGGGACTGCCTGCTGCCACCATCGGCCTCCTGCCGGCTGGTGCGCTCCCACAGGGTTGACCTCCTCAGGGTGCTGCCGGCTGGCCGATGTCGGTTGGTGGCCCTGAGAGTGCGGGCCTTCTCTGTGAGAGCACCCTCCCTTTGGAATGAGCTACCGGCGGAGATGCGAGCCATTACTGACCTACAGGCCTTTTGACGAGCACTTAAGACCCACCTTTTCCAACAGGCCGGTCTGGCGTAACGTTTTGAGTAGGATTTTTAATTCGATTTTAATCTTTTATGGGTTTTATTGATCTTAGCCATGCATTTAATTAATTTTTAAACTCTTTTTAACTTTTCTATTTGTATGTTTTTATTGTGGCTGTTCACCGCCCCAAGTCCCTTTTTGGGAGAGGGGGCGGTATACAAATTGAATAAATAAATAAATAATGAATGAATGTTGAGTAAATAAGATAAGGAAATATGATTATTAGATTTGGAGGATAATGATGATGAATATGATATTCATAAGGTCTGATATTAATTAATTATACAATAAAACTGAATGGATATTTAATTAAATAATGGAAACTGTTTTAAAAGGATAAGTGAAGATTATGGTGAATAGATTGAGTGAATAATGGTTATAATTATAATTATATTGAATGTGTGTATAAGGTTTGTTATTTGTATTTTAAAGAAATTGTACCCAGACAGTACACTGCCATTGTGGATATGGAAATTTTATATATAATAATGGAAATTGCACAATTGATATTAATAATTCAAGAAAAAAATGTGTGTATAAGGTTTGTTATTTGTATTTAAAAGAAATTGTACTCAGACAGTACACTGCCATTGTGGATATGGAAATTTTATATATAATAATGGAAATTGCACAATTGATATTAATAATTCAAGAAAAAAATAGCTATTTATTGCGAACAGGTAAGGTTTTTTTAGTTTTTCAAGTTTAGCAATGTGAAACACTGCTAAATATTTTAATCCTGTGTGAAATCACTCTTTCTAGTTATTATGAAATTCAAACTTTCTTGATAATACTGCTGTATAGGACTGTTTTGTGAGATTATTTGTTTCTTTGATATATATATATATATATATATATTTCTTGTGAGGTTTGGGTAATGAAATGTCTGCAAAAAAACAACCAAGCTCAGAGAATATCAAGGACATTCATTTCAGCCCTGAGTCTACAAATATTATGGAGAATGAACTCTTAGCTTCATTCTATTTGGTTTGTTACTCTTGCCATCTTTACCTTTACTTTTTATGTTGTATTGAATTTACTGCAATTTTTTAATTTGACTACTGAAATATGCCTAGAGTAGTCAAGAGTTGGGCAGATAGAAATGTAATATTTTAACAGTATATATATAAACACACACACACACACGTTTGTTTTTGTAGATTTTCACCACTATGCACAGATCAACTCCGTAGCCAAGATCCTCATCTCGAGAACCAAATGCCTAGCTGACAAAGACCACCTGAGTACAGAATTACACACCCTCACTAACGTATTAATTTCCAATGGATTCCAAAGAAACACAATTACCAACCTAATCCTAAAAGAGACCCCCACCCCAGAAACCGAGACATAGAACAGGACAATGGTATCGCCCTCCTCCCCTACATCAAAGGGACCATAGATAAAATCAACAAAATTCTCCACAAACACAATATCAGGACAACCTTTGGCACTGAACAAAAAATAGCCAACATCCTAAGAAACCCCAAAGACAAGATCCAGTTAGAAAACCAAGGAGTCTATGAAATACCATGCAACAATTGCCCAGCCACATACACTGGACAAACCAACAGGAGAATAAATGCACACATTACAGAACACAAGAATGCAGTCAGAAAAGAAGAAAATACTTCCTCCCTTTTTCAGCACCTTAACAGGACATGAAATTAATTTTGAGGGAACCAAATTAATCTCCAATACTGAACATTTCAACAAGAGAATAATCAGGGAAGCCATCGAAATAGAGAAACACCCCCATAACATGAATAAATGGGATGATACTTCCCACCTACCAGACATTTGGAAACTAGCCCTTATCAACAAATGAGTCCCAACCACGAAAACCAACACTCAACCCAAAACAACACATGATGCCACCACCAATCTCCGTCACCAGACTCAAACCCAAACCCACCCCATAGACGAAAGGCAACCACCGTCCAGAAACCAGACCACAGCTGCATCACCAGATGCCACACACTTTGACCCCCAAACCAAGCAAACGGACATACTCCATGAACCCATAGCCAGGCCTCAAACTCGGAGCCAAACCAAAACTGGAATGTCACATCACAGCCACCCACTCAGGATATCACATTACGGAACTCAGGAGTTCACAAAACCTCAGGATGTTACAACACAGCCAACGACCCAGGAGGTCCTTGACCCAGTGGTGACGGTGACTAAAAGACCAATTAGCTATTCTTCGGCTCTGGGAAGGGTCCCCCACTCCCTGAAATGGCCTTCTGGTCTATCTACAGTCTACCTCAAGGACAGTTCCTGGGATCCGGAGAGGTGGCACGGCCATCAGAAAAGAAGTTGTGGGGGGGGGGGGGGTTTAAACTTTTTCAATTTTTATTTAGAGTTTTATCGGGGTTGGGGAGGGTGACTAGGAGAGGGTTGGGGGATAGGGAGTTATTGGGGTTAGGGAGGAGACCTGAACCGGGTTTGGGGGATAACCTGGCGGGGTTTGGAGTCAGCCAGGCTGGTGTGCACGTCTGGGAGGGACCAGACAGTCGTGAGTTGTGGGGGCGGCTAGAGTTTGGACAGCCAGGGGTGGGTTCCATCAGCACCATAAGTGGGAGGGGCAGATATGACAGGGGTAGAGGGCCATATCAAGTTAGGGGATCGCGTACCCACTGTCTCCAAGCAGTAGCGCGCTCTGACCCTCCTGACCCGTCTTGCAGGCCTGGTTGTGCAGAGTCTCAGGCCCTGAGTACTCGGTTGATGTTGTATAATGCTAGGTCCGTCATTAACAAGGCCCCCCAATTCACGGCCTTATCCAGGAGAAGGGCTTGGACCTGGCTGGTGTCACCGAAACCTGGTTGGGCCCAGAGGGTGGTGTTCCTCTGGTAGAGATGTGCCCACCAGGTTTCCAAGCATTTCATCGACCAAGGTCTCAGGGAAGGGGTGGTGGGGTGGTGGAGATTATTAGAGAAGTTCTTTTTCCTAGGGAGGCCACTGTACCTCAAACGGCTGGTTGTGAGTCGCTCTTTGTGAAGTGGGGCCAGGGGGTTCAGATGGGCCTTTTGATAACATACCTGGCTCCCTGCCACGTATCATTGGCCCTGCCCGGGCTCCTCGAGGTGATAGCCAGGCTGGCGGTTGAGACCCCTAGGCTTTTAGTCATGGGTGATTTCTACCTGCCTTCGCTCGGGGAAACCTCTGGGGTGGCTCGGGAGTTCCTGGCTTCCATGACGGCCATGGACCTGACCCAATTAGTTTCTGGCCCCACTCACATGGGGGGACACACACTGGACTTGATTTTTGCCTCTGGTCAGTGGTTGAATGATCGTTCTGGAGATCTAGTCATAAAGCCCTTGTCATGGTCCGATCATTCTCTTCTTAGACTTGACTTCTGTGCCACCAACCCCCATCGCAGGCAGGCGGAACTGAGGAGATGGTTCCGCCCCAGGCTCCTGATGGATCCTGAATGGCTCCAGACAGAGCTTGGGCCATTTCCTGAAACTCTGGCTCATAACTCGGCCGAAGACTTGGTGGCCACCTGAGATAGGTTGGCCACTGAGGCTTTGAACCGAGTTGGGCCTTTGCAACTTCTGACTCGGCACAGATCCTGTTTAGTTCCGTGGTTTACGGAGGAGCTGAGGGAGATGAAGTGTCGGAAAAGATGCCTGGAAGGCGTCTGGAGGACCAGTCGCACCGAGCCTGACCAGACACAGGTGAGGTCCTATATTAGGACCTACCTAGTGGCGATAGAGGCGACGAAACGCTCGCACTTCTCCGCCCTTATTGCATCGGCAGAAAATCAGCCTGCCACTCTGTTTAGAGTAACCCGCTCACTGCTTGAGCCGAGAGTGCAGGAGGACCTCTTGCAGCATAGGGCAGAAGAGTTTTCCCGATTCCTGCACGATAAAATTGCTCAGATTCGGGGTGGGCTGGACTCCAGTTGGGTGGTCCAAGGGAAAGTGTCCGGGGCAATTCTTGAGACAGTTATCTGGGAGGAGTTCGATCCTGTGACTGCTGAGGGTATGGACAGATTGTTGGGGAGGCTGAATGCCACCACGTTTACTGGACCCATGCCCCTCCTGGCTGGTTTCTACCTCCAGGGAGGTGACACGAGGCTGGCTCCAGGGGATTGTCAATGCTTCGTTGGCAGAGGGCGCGCTCCCTACTGCCCTGAAAACAGTGGTGGTGCGACCCCTCCTCAAGAAGCCTTCCCTGGACCCGGCTCTTTTAAATAAGTATCGTCCTGTCTCCAACCTCCCCTTTATGGCGAAGGTTGTTGAGAGTGTGGTGGTGCATCAGCTCCCTCAGTACCTGGAGGAAGCAATCTACCTAGATCCATTCCAATCGGGCTTCAGGCCCGGGTACAGCACTGAAACAGCATTGGTCGCATTGGTTGATGATCTCTGGAGGGCCCGTTACAGAGGTTATTCCTCTGTCCTGGTCCTATTAGATCTATCAGCGGTTTTTGATACTATCGATCATAGTATCCTATTGCGGCAGTTGGAGGGGTTGGGAATTGGAGGCACCATTTTGTGGTGGTTATCCTCCTTCCTCTCAGACCGCTCACAATTTGATGGGGGGAGAGGTCCACCCCTAGGCCCCTCGTTTGTGGGGTGCCTCAGGGATCAGTCCTCTCCCCTCTTCTGTTCAACATTTATGTGAAGCCGCTGGGAGAGATCATCCGTGGTTTTGGAGTGAAATGTCATCTTTATGCTCATGACACTCAGCTTTACATCTCCACCCCAAACCACCCCAACGATGCTGTGGAGGTTATGTCCTGTTGCCTGGAGACTGTGTGGAACTAGATGGGCGGGAACAGGCTTCGACTCAACCCTTCCAAGGCTGAGTGGCTGTGGTTTCCGATGGCCCGATATAGTCAGCTGACTCCGTCGCTGGCTATTGATCCTGACCCCCACAGAAAGGGTTCGCAATCTTGGTGTCCTCCTGGATGTATGGCTGTCTTTGGAAGATCATATCACGGCCGTCTCCAGGGGGGCTTTTTATCAGGTTCACCTGATACGCCAGATGCAGCCCTTTCTTGATCGAGACGCCTTACACATGGTCACCCATGCCCTGATCACCTCCCGCCTGGACTACTGTAACGCCCTCTACATGGGGCTCCCTGCGGGGAGCACCTGGAGGCTCCAACTGGTGCAAAATGTGGCCGCGCGGGTGGTTATGGGGGCGTCGAGATACTCCCATGTGACGCCTCTCCTGCGTGAGCTGCATTGGTTGCTGGTAGCCTTCTGGGTTCACTTTAAAGTATTGGTTTTGGCCTTTAAAGCGCTCCATGGCATCGGACCAGGATATTTACAAGACCGCATTCTGCCAGTAGTCTCCCACCGAGTGGTGCGCTCCCACAGAGAGGGTCTCTTTCGGGTCCTGACGGCATCTATGTGCTGCCTGGTGACCCCAAGAAATAGGGCCTTCTCTGTGGGGGCACCCACCCTTTGGAATGGGGTCCCCCCGAGGTTACAAACAACCACTGACCTGAGGGCTTTCAGACATGATCTGAAAACCTGGCTCTTTGATCAGGCTGGCCTGGGCTGACTTCAAATGGGATTTTAAATGAGGGGTTTTAGAACTGATTTTGGTTGGAGTATGGTAATTTTAGCTCATTCTTAATCGGGGGTTTTAACTTTTTTAACGGCAGCCTCATAATTTAATCTCTTTTAATCTTGTAATCTGTAATTTATAATATATTTTAGTTGGCTGTTCACCGCTCTGAGTCCTTCGGGAGAAGGGCGGTATACAAAACTATTTAATAAATAAATAAATAATAAATAAATAGATTACAGCACAAGACCCAGGATGTCACAACAATAGAACTCAGAAGGTCATCACACAGCCCATTACCCAGGTCATTACAACCTAGGAGATTACAGCACAAGACCCAGGATGTCAAAACAATAGAACTCAGAAGGTCATCACACAACCCATTACCCAGGTCATTGCAACACAGGAGGCTGATAGACACACAGCCAACACCTCAGCCACACATGTTCTTAAGAAAAAGCCAGCCAATCTGGAAACATCAACTCCATCAATCAATCAACAAATGACAACACAGACAACCTCCCCACCAATATATATAGGGAGATGGCAGTTCTGATCACATTTTGCTCT
This sequence comes from Bungarus multicinctus, assembly GCA_023653725.1. Taxonomy (NCBI): domain Eukaryota; kingdom Metazoa; phylum Chordata; class Lepidosauria; order Squamata; family Elapidae; genus Bungarus; species Bungarus multicinctus. The sequence continues at coordinate 116,602,681 of CM042840.1, forward strand.
CACAAGCACGAAGCCGAAAGCACCAGCCTGAAGATGGTGAGTGGGACCTCGTTGAAATGTTGCTAAGATACTCTCAATCTTACATGGGAAAAGATCCAAACACGCCAAGACCTGCGTGTGTGTGTGTGTGTGTGCATTTGTGTGTGTGTGTGTGTATGCAGGAGAAATCCGGTTCACTCCGGTTCTATCCGTTGGCTCAGTGATGGTCAGTGATTTAAACACATAAGGAAATACGTAAAATTTGTATTTGTATCCAGCTGCTGCAACCTAGTAGTTGTGATGAACTACTAGTTGTGATGAAACTATGTAATTGGGCAATGGAGGAGAAATCTGGGTCACTCTGGTTCAATCAGTTGGTTCAGTGGTGGTCGGTGATTGAAACATATAAGGGAATATTGCTCCTGCCACCTTGACTCCAGGAGTTCCATAGGTGGAAGGCATAGACATTTTGATGAGGTACTGATGTTTATTACTTATAAGGAGCCCCAGACTGCTCCTGAGTGAAGGAGTAGAATGTCTGCCAGTTTGAACTGAGGTAATGGAATGTGAGGCAACTGGAATTGAAACAGAGTTCTTTTCAGATGGGGAAAGGGCATAGAACTCCTTAGCATCAGAGTATGTTAATTACTGTATAAGTATTAATAATTATCTTTCAAAAAATTGTTTCTTAGAGAGTACCTAGAAGACAAGAGGAACATACATGCCAAATTTCAAGCTTGTAAGTTTTATGATATTGGAGATTACGTGATATGTATTACACACACACACACACACACACACACACACACACACACACACACACACACACACACACAGATATGGTAATACACTCAGAATGCAGACATAAAATGGATAAAAACTAGCCTTAAACGGTGCCAAAGGTGACCTGGATGACTGAGAATCTCCATAGCTACTTAATCTTAAATAGCAATCATTATAAAAAGAAAATATACTTTCATATTGATTTAGGGCAATCTTGTGACTTCTTTCCAGTATGTAATAAAGATGTTTATTTAAACATGCTAAGCTGAGTTTCCCAATACAGTAGTTTCGCCTGTGTTTCATCAGTGGAGCCTGAAAATGTCATTTAACCTAATCATACAGAAAAGGTATGGTAGTTTTAAGAAAACAGATTTACTTAAAACAGGGGTGTCAAACTGGTGGTCCACATGCAGGCCACACCTACCCCAGCTCCACGAAGAGAAAATTGGTGTGATACATCACGTGATGGCAACAAAATGCTGCAAGTTTGACACCTGTGGCTTAAAAGAATGGATTAATGAGTCATATCAGTAACATGAACTATTTTTTTTCTAATTTCCATCTTTAATTATTCATTGCCAATCATTTTACAATAGTGGCTTTCTGAAAAATAGCATGAGGTTAGTATAGATGTAATTAAACAAAATAACTTACCATCTAATCTACAAATCATAACTGTTTTACAATGACTACCTGTCAAACACCTTAAAAAATTAGAATTGTTTTAAAGCACATGTGCACATTGAAGGATCCTGAACCTCCACATACATTAACTTTGTTCTGAAAATGCATCTTAATTGGAGACAAAGCCATCTTTCTGATTTAATATTCAGTATATGTGCTAATAAAGAAGGAAAGCTCCCTGTCTCCCTCAAAAAAATGTCCTTTCATTCATAAATTGATTTCTTTGAAGTTGGTTCATTTGAAAATGACATTTATTAGCCAGATTGGAATAATCAGTATTTACACATGAAATAACATTTTTTTCACAATACTATAGAGAAATAAAAATGTAATTATTGTCATTTTCTCTTCATATATAATTAACAATAATATTATTATTTCTGAGCTCTGACTGCACTTAAAGCCCAGATATTGTATATTTATGCAATAGCAAGAACAAAATTAAGTGTTTATGAACAGTACATAAAATCTCTGGTTGATCACATTTGGAGCTAGAGTCTAGTTATAAGGAAATGCTATCAGAATAATTCCTGGTAATTAGGATTTGTTTTCAGAGTTACAGGAAAAGTTAAGTATTGTGAGGAGTGTGTGTCTATATTGTTCTTTCTTATGTAACCTTGAAGATTCTAAAGCTTTATCCAACAAATTCTATTGTGGACCTATGTTTGGCATAATGATCATGATTGTTTTGCTCCTATTCTTGACTGATATGGTTTACAAGGCTGATTTGAAAAATTGCAAGATTAATGATCCTCTCCCTATTGTCCACAATTATTTCCAATCTGGTGACCTCATCATGGGTGCTATTACTTCTCTTGTCTTCATGCCTCCAGATCCAGCTACCTTTTTTGAAGATCCCCACCATTCATTTATAAGAGAGCCCATGTAAGATTTTTACATAATAATGTTTAGTATTCCAGATTGCATTCTGGAAAATAATTTCCAAAGCAATAAAATTAGTTATAGGATGAAATAAGTACTTTTTTCAGATTAACCATTAATGAGGTGATGAGTTTTTTATTCTTTTTCATTTTCACTGGAATTCTAGGAAAAATTAAACTCACCAATTTATTATTCCTAACACAGAAACAGATTAAACCATGCATTTGCTAATTGAAATTTTTCTCACTTAACTGATTGGATCTGGTCCAACAAAAAAACAAACAATGTAGAACCCAAAAATGGCATGAACCAGAAAATGTGACTTAGATTTAGAAACATTGCAATATTATGAGAAATATGAACTAATCTGGTATCGGTCCACAATGTTACTATTTGAGTGACATTGTGATTTTGTGATAAAGTATAATCCATTGGTAATGCAGATCAAGAATTGCATTCAAGAACCGAATGGTTTGATGGAGCATACGTTTGCTGCAATACTTTTTTGTTAGATACAGATTATCTCTTATAATGCTTTTTAATTGCAGAGTCCAGACTAAGTTTTATCAGCATATTTTAGCTTTAATATTTGCTGTAAAAGAAATCAATGAAAATGATCAGATCTTGCCCAACATCACCTTGGGTTTCAACATTTTTGAGAACTATGATGTCAAATGGACTTATCATGCCACAATGAAACTTTTTTCACCATTGAAGAGACTGACTCCGAATTATAAATGTGGCTTCCAAAACAATCTGGTCGCAGTCATTGGAGCTCTTTATGCTGAAACTTCTCTTTTCATGGGAGATATCTTGAAAATGTATAAAGTTCCACAGGTAGGAGGTATGATGAGTCAAGGAATCATATTTAATTTTTTTACATTTCTGTAACTTGGAAACATTATATATTTATCCTTCAATAAGGTGAATAAAGTATATAAGTTAATAAAAGATTTTTTTAAATTGAAAGAATCAAATGGTGCAATCATAAAATATACAGTGAATTAAGGATCTATATAAGTGAAACTATTCAAAGTATGCAAGATCAATTTAAAAAGTTTATAAATAAGATATACTTGTCACAAAGACTAGCTAAGAAAAAAAACTTTATTCTTAAACAATAACACCTGATGTTATTTCTCATTTTTTTCTTCAAGTTAAAGGATGTTACCTAAACAGAGAATTGAGATTTTTTTGGTTTTTTTTAGAAAACTTTATTGAATTTTATTACATAAAAACATTAAAAAATATATAATTCAATAACAGCTGTTTGTGGTGCATTATCATATAACAATCATTCTGCCAGTTGATAGTAATAATTTATGCATAACTATATTTTATTCTATGTTCTATATTTAATAATCATCTATCCTTAGTCTGTCTCCGATCTATCCAATTGTACCATTCTTCCCATACCTTATAAAATATTGAAAATTCTTCGTCTTTTAAACTCAACGTTAATTTATCCATTTCAGCACAATTCATAACTTTTTGTATAACCAGTTCTTCTACAGGTGTGATATATGTAGTAATAAGTATTTTGTAGTCTTTACATATTTTTTTTGAAGATCCCCAATAGGAAGAGCTCTGGTTCTAAATCTAATTGTTCATTGGTAATTTCCTGTAGCCAATTTTGGATTTTAAGCCAATATTTTCGAGCCTCTGAGCAAGATCATCACATATGATAGTATGTTCCTCTTTTTTTCTACATTTCCAACATGTGGGATTCAGTTTAGGGTACATTTTCGCTAATCTCAAAGTGGGTAAGTGCCACCTGTAAAACATTTTATATGCATTTTCTTTGTATGTTACTGATTTTGTTAATTTATTATTTCTATTCCATATAGTCTCCCAACCTGCTAGCTTTATATTATGTCCAATGTTTTGAGCCCAGGCAATCATACATCCTTTCACACTTCTTCTTCTAGTTCTACTTCTAAGAGATACTTATAAATTTTAGTAATATTATTTTATCTGGTCCTAATAAGATTTTATCTAGTTGTTGTGGTTTCAAATATATTCCATAGTCCTTTATATTCTTATTGTATCGGAAGAATTGAGAATGTTTTAATTACAAAAAAAAAACAAGTTAAAATGCTTGTTTGGATATAACACAAAATGAAATTTCAATTTTTGTATATAATGACAACGTTTTTAATTTAATTAGGAAGTTTTAGTCCACCAGTTATTATTTCCATTAAAAAAATATTAATTTCCTTCCATTTTCCAAATTTCTATTTATTTTTTTTATTCATATAGATTATATATGGTTCATATCCAGAGATGCCAGATCAAACTCAATCTTCTTCCTTCTATCAAATGGTCCCTAACGAAAGTTTTGAATACAAAGGTCTGTGTCATCTACTTTTGCACTTTGGATGGACCTGGGTTGGCATTCTTGTAAAAGAAGATGATGATGGAAGATTTATGAGAATGACATTTTCAATGTTTCCTCTTCATGGCATTTGTATTGCCTTCCTAAAAAAATTAAGGCCCATTTATATCAGCAGTATTTCTGATGATCTAGAATGGCTAGCAGAAACATATTATCTTTCAATGAACAGCAAAGCCAAAGTAGTTATTGTCTATGAAAAAACACTTCTGCATTTGAGGTTATTACTACAGCTTCCTAAAATGGAACTAGTGTACTTAGAGCCTAAAGGTAAGGTATGGATCATGGCCTCCCAGATGGATCTTGCATCAGTGTTCTACCAAAGGAGCTGGGATATTCAAGTTATCCATGGTTCCCTGTCTTTTTCAGTTCATTCCAATGAAATTCCAGGATTTCAGCACTTTATTCAAACAAGAGACCATTTCTCATCAAAAGAAGATGGCTTTATCGCAGATATGTGGGAACACACATTTGACTGTTCCTTTCCCAGGCCTTTGGCAAATGACAAAGATAGTGGCATTTGTACTCTGAAGGAGAAATTGGAGGATGTTCCGGGTGCTTTTTTTGAAATGAGCATGACAGGACACAGTTACAATATATACAATGCAGTGTATGTTGTAGCTCATGCTTTACATGTCCTGCAGATTGAACAAAAACAGGAAAAAAACCTGTACAGGAAAAAACTAAATTTTCAGATTCAACATCCATGTCAGGTATGGACTTGAACAGTCATCATTTAATCTATTAAGAACTATTCTTGATACCCATCATGTTTCCTTCAGCTTCTTCTAATCTTCTGTGAAGCTTCTTAGAAGACTGAGACCCCTTTCAAGCCAAGTTATCCATGCTTTCAGACGTTGTTGCAGATTCTCAATTCTAATTAGGTTTTCATTGGAAGACAGGAAATGTTTCACTTTATCTGCATTAAATAAAAATGATAAGGAAATGTAGACTATCTTGGGATCACATTTAAAATGAAAATTGAATCTTTAAGAAAATTGTAATCTATTCAGGGAAAAAATATAACCCTATCAAAATATTTGAAGTTTCTTAATGAGATGCTTTTACATATCAGGAAATTTTATTCATTAATGACATTCTGATCATTCTTTTTGTATATTGTTTGATTTTCAGCTCCACCGGTTTCTAAAAAGCATTTCATTTAATAACAATGTTGGAGATGAGATTTTGTTTGATCAGAAGAGGGAACTGATAGTTGGATTTGATGTTATAAATTGGGTCACATTCCCAAACCAGTCTTTCCATCGATTAAAAGTTGGGAAGCTGAATCCCTGGACTTCTGAGGGAAAAAAGCTCATCATTCATGATGAAGCCATCACCTGGCACAAAACTTTCAACCAAGTAGGTTCTGAATGCAGATAATTACATTTGGATGTTATTTAACATACAAGTGGTCTTCGGTTTATAACTATCCATTTAACGACTATTAAAAGTTACAGGGGCACTGAAAAATGTAATTTATTATGGCTGTCACACTTATGACTATTGAAGCATTCCACACAATCATGTCATCAAAATTTGGATGCTTGAAAGCTGAGATTTAATTATGATGGTTGCTGCATCCAGGGTCATTTTTGGTGACCTTGAGAGGTGCAATCAATCCTGGATACATTTGATGACTGTCTAATTCATTTAACAACTGCAGTGATTTCCTTTAAAACTATAAGAAAATTGGGTATGATGCATTTAACAACCACCTTGCTTAGCAAGAGAAATTCTTGTCCTGATTATGGTGATAAGACAAGGACCACCTATATAAATAAAACATAAACTTACTCTTTCCATGCTTTTGCTGTTCCATGAATCTGGAAAAAATCGTAAGCAATGTCACCAAGGGAAGAAGAGGCAGCAGTCACCAGGAAGGCCTTCGCACACTTTCAGTTGGTGCCAGTTGCATCCATAGCTGGACTGGGAGATCCTGATCATGATATCTCATACCCTTGTAACCTCTAGATTAGACTACTGTAACAAATTCTAAAGGGACTGCCCTTAAAGACCATTTGGAAACTTCAACTGGCAGAATTGCAGCTACATGGATAGTAATTGATACCAGATATATGACACACATAATACCACTCTTGAGTCAGCTGCAGTGGTTGCCAGTGTATTCCCAGGTACAATTCAAAATTCTGGTAGTTATCTATAAATCTCTATATGGCTTTGGACCAGGTATCTGAATGAGTGCTTTTTTAAAATAGTCTTTTCTACTGTCCAACCAGTTAAAATAGAATGGGCATTCTATACATTCCATCAGCCAAAGAATGTTGGCTGACAGGGATTAGAAGGTTAATTTGTCTTGCAGTGGCCCCTGCTATGTAGAACATCCTTCCTTCAAATATTACAATGGCCCCAAACCTGTTAGCCTTTCATAAAGCTCTAAAAACTGGTTATGCTCTTGAGCCTGAGGTGCCACATGTGCCAAGAACACCCACCCACTGACTATATTGTTAATGAAACAGATATCTAGTTTTTGTATGTACTTCAAATTAGGCATTTTAATTTTTATACTGTTTTAATGCTTTTTTATTGTTTTACAATATTTTTCCAATTTTAATTGTAATGTATATTTTGAATTGTGAGCTATCCAGAGTTGTTTGCTGAGATGAATTTCTACAGGGAAGACTTCCCAGCATATGGGTACTATGGTGGAAAAAAAAATTTTTTTGGGGTGTGTGTGTCACCTTTACCTCTAAAATCTCTCTGTGTGTGTACATGTCTGTGTATTTGTTCCTTTGTATGATATTTGTAAGAAAAAGTTTGAGAATGATGTGCTAAGTGATGCATCTAACATGACTTACAGAGCAACAATATTTGTAGCTCAGATGAAACATCTGCAAGAATCCTTGGGGCTCTCTGAGTTTGCTTTGTTTGTTGCAGATGTTTCATTATTCAACTAAGTAACATTAGCCCTGAGGATATTATCTAATTGAGTATGGAAACTTATGTAAGAATACAACCAAACTCACAGAGCTGCAAGAACTCCACATAACAGAGATATTTGAACTTCTTTAAACGATGCCTGCTAATGCTTATGGGTTTCAGACATATCAATTGCTAAGTAAACTGTCTTAATTGCAGAATCAAGAACCATATGATTCCTTTTATATACATACATTTCTGCTATGTGTAAATAACTTGTAAGAATGCTAATAGATATATTTTTCCCTATTTCTGGACCAGACATTACCTATTTCTCTATGTACTAAGAGCTGTCTCCCTGGTAATTTCCGAAAAAAGCAGGAGGGAAAACAATTTTGCTGCTATGATTGTCTTCCATGTCCTAAAGAGAAAATGTCAAGCCTGATTGGTAAGAGACATTATGAAATAAGATCTTGTAATTGTCCAGAATATATCAAGCAGATCCATCAATACATAAATATCAAAATTTGGTTATATTATTTTATGGCTAGTCCTTGACTTATGACCACAATTGAGTTCAGCATTTCTGTTGTTTAATGAATTAGTTGTTAAGTAAGTTTTGCCCCATGTTATGACTGTACTTGCCACATAACTCAATGAAAGTGATCCCCAGGCCTATTAGCAAAACCAATAGGATCTTCTGAAAGAGTGTCAAAGTGGGACCTGGAGAATGATGTTCCAAAGAGGGGGACCCACCATGAAGAAGTTCTTCTTCTGGGTCCCACTAGAAGTACCTCCTTAGGAAAGGAGAGGTGCAATAATTTCTGCCTCCCTATTCTGGTGGATTATGTGGCTGAAACCAGGGAAAGACAGTCCTTCAGATGATCTGATATCAATCTCATGTAAGGCTTTAAAAGTGACAGCAAGTACCTTAAATTGTACCCAGAGCAAATTGACAGCCAATGCAGCTCCTGCAGGAGAGGAGACACATATGCACAACTGGACCTGTCCAAAACAAAAAGTTGTTGTATTTTGAACCAATTGGAATTTCTAGATGCTTTCCAATGGGAGCTCCATGTAGAACTGCCAATGATAAGATGCACTTGTGCCTCGATGTATCTGAAAGTTTTATCTTCCAAAAATTATGAAGCAAAAGCAAAAAGAAATCTAGAAAAATCAAGATTTCCCCCCCACAAATATCTGTCTGAAAATTTGTAACACAGGAATATTATCTCCAGTTGATCAGACATCTCTGAATCCAGCCTCCCAATACCAATACAGTGGTACCTCTACTTACGAAAGCCTCTACCTACGAAAGTTTCAGGTTACGAAACGCGTCTTCAAGAAAATATCGTCTCTACCTACGAATATGTTTCAAGATATGAAAGGCTTTCTTGGAAAATGGCGCGTCCGAGCTGCGCTGCCATTGGTTATCTTCCTGGCATCCCATTGGCTAGGAGGGATCTGTGCGCACGCACCACGCTGCGTTCTCAGTCTTGTGCTAGCAATCCAGCAAAGCAGGAAGTAATAACGAAGAATTACAGTTCGGGGACTTGGAATGGATTAGGACATTTATAGGTAAAATGTGCCTCTACTTACAAAATTTTCAGGTTACGAAATGGCTTCCGGAACGAATTAATTTCGTAAGTAGAGGTACCACTGTAATACTTCCATTTCCATGTAGGCTTGGGGATTAATCTTAAGTATTTGCTCAATCTGTTATCTCTATCTATATTGTTTCTATTCAAAGAATTTGAATAGAAACAATATAGATAGATAGAGTTATAGCAGATACTGATGTTTGAACACCTATTCATAAAAACCATATTAAGAGAGTTTTGGGATTAAAACTATGCTATTAATTAAAATTTATCCTAAATAACTAAAATTTAGCTCCCTCCCCCATTACTAGTCTCTTAATTTTCATTTTTTAACCAATATTCCAAATGTTGAAAGATAGCAATGACAGTACAAAGACAAACTGACAGAGAAAAATCATATACAATAAAAGGTATAATGAAATTATAATACAGGAATAAAAATATTTTTAAAAAAAACTCCTACAGATATGGATGATTGTTCTGAATGTCCAGAAGACCAGTATCCAAACAAAGATCAAGATTCATGTCTTCCAAAGAGAATATCTTTCTTATCCTATGCTGAACCAATGGGAAGAAGTCTAGTTATTCTGGGTCTTTTTTTTTCTTTTTGCACAATATTGGTACTGTCAACGTTTTTGAAGTATCACCATACTCCCATTGTCAAGGCCAATAACCGAAACCTCACCTACATTTTGCTCATCTCTCTCCTCCTCTGCTTCCTTTGCTCACTGCAGTTCCTTGTTGCGCCAAGTCATATAATATGTCTCCTCCGACAAATTAGCTTTGGCATCATCTTCTCAGTGGCTGTGTCTTCTGTGTTGGCAAAAACCATCACTGTGGTTCTGGCTTTCATGGCCACCAAGCCAGGATCCAGAATGAGGAAATGGGTGGGCAAAGGCCTAACCACCTGCATTGTTCTTACTTGTTCCTTGATTCAAGCAGGCATCTGTATGGTGTGGCTCTTAACATATCCCCCTTTTGCTGATGTTGATAACCATTCAGAAATTGAAGAAATGATAATGCAGTGCAATGAAGGTTCAGCTACCATGTTTTACTGTGTGCTTGGCTACATGGGCTTTCTGGCAGCTGCCAGTTTTACAGTAGCTTTTTTCTCCAGGAAGCTCCCCAGTAGTTTCAATGAAGCCAAATGTCTCACATTTAGCATGCTGATCTTCTGCAGTGTGTGGCTCTCTTTTGTTCCATCCTATCTGAGCACCAAAGGCAAATACATGGTGGCTGTGGAGGTTTTCTCTATTTTGGCTTCCAGTGCTGGACTGCTGGGCTGCATATATTTCCCCAAATGTTACATAATTATTTTTAAGCCAGAGCTAAACAACAGGGAACAACTTATTAAGAGAAACTCTTAATAAAGGAAACATTTCTTTCATTTTTTTTCTTCTCCTTTGAAATCTTTAGCAACTTATTTAGTAGAAGAGAAAATTTTTCTGCTCATTTTTCTTAGTGGAATATTTAATATTAAATTTAATACTAAACATTAACATTAAATGTAATAGGTTTATCAATCAATCTTTGTTAACCTATATAAGTATAGTATGAAGCAAGTTGTAAAATAATGTTTTCATGTGTTATGATTTTATTTGAATAAATGTCAGTAACATTTCTGGAAATCAACCATTGATTGCAAGAAGCTTTTAAAATTAGCTACTTAATGCAAATAGGTAAGTTTTCTTTTAGTTTTTTATGTTTAGCAATATAAAACAAATCAATATTTTAATTTTATGTGAAATCTCTCTTCCCTGTCATTTATGAAAGTCAAGCTTTCCTGATAATACTGCTCTGCATAGGACTGTTTTACTTTGTGAGTTTCTTTGTTTCTTTGAGTAACAATATCAAGAGTGTTATTAGCAGGGGTGGAATTCAAATTTCTTAACAACTGGTTCTGTGGACATGGCCTAATTTGTGGACATGGCTTGTTGATCATGTAACTGGGGTAGGCATGGCCATGTGACTAGCAAACCAAATATAAGTGGTCCTCGCTTAATGGCCAGTTGCTTAGCAAGTGTTCTAATTTACGACTGACCTCCCTAGAATTATTTGACCTGTTTTTGGTGTTTTGACAGCCATGTGCACACGCACACATGCACACACACACACAAACAGTTACAACATCCCACACAGTCTTGTGACTGAGGTTTTTTATGTTTTTTGCCAGTTTCCAACAATTCCTTCTGGTTTCCGGTTAAAAATGCCCATTGGGGAAAATGGACTTGTTTAACAACCATAGTGTTTGCTTAATGACCACAAGGTTTACTTAATGACCATGGTGTTTGCCTAACCCGGGGTCTGCAACCTTAAACACTCAAAGAGCCATTTTTCTATTTTCTTTTAAACAGGTATCTCTATCTTTCTCTCTTTCTCCCTCTTTCTCATCTCTTTTTCTTTCTCCTTTTTTCTTTCTCATCTCTTTTTCTTTCTCCTTTTTTCTTTCTTTCTCTCTCTCTCTCATCTCTCTGTCTTGTCTCTCTCTCTCTCTTTTCCTCCCTCCCTCCCTGTCTCTCTGTCTCTGTGTCTTCTATCTGTATGTCTCTTGTCTCTCTCTTTCCCTCCCTCTCTCTCTGTCTCTTGTCCCACTTTCCTTCTCTCTTTCTCTCTCTCTCTCTCTGTGTCTTCTCTCTCTTCCCCACTCTTTCTCTCTGTCTCTTGTCTCTCTCTTTCCCTCCCTCACTCTCTTTCTCTGTCTGTCTCTCTCTTGATCTCTCTTTCCCTCCCTCCCTCCCTCCGTCTCTCTCTCTCTCTCTCTTTTTCTGTCCGTCCCTGGGGGAGGGGGGGGGAATATAAGTCATTTTTTTTTCAGTACTGTTGTAACTTTAAATGGAGGCTAAACTAATAGCTATAAGTCAAAGAGTATCTGTATCTGCGGCTTTAACCTTCCAATTAACATCTAACTAAATTTCAGCTGAATTTCTGCACCAGGCACATATGATAATTTCCTTATTCCCAAAATGCAGGAAATAACCCAGGTTCACAAGAAGTTGTATTTCTGATGTTTTTCAAGATTAGCAACTGTTGAAAGAAATATCCTGGGTTCAGTTCCAAGTGGGGAAAAAGACACTGGAAACATGGAGGCTATTTGGAAAGATGGCTTAATGGTGGACAGCAGGACCACATGGCTTGGATCTCCAAAGTGAAAAGGATGATCATATGCTTCAAGTGAAAAGAGAAAATTAAGAAAGAGAAGACCAAGATGCTGAGAGACCCTTATATAACCTCTGTTGGGCCCCACCTTGGTGTTTCCTGTTCCTGTGTAAGAAATGTATCCCATTGGCTGTCAGACTCCTAGGGGCGGGGGTCTTAACTTTGTAGGCTTGGACTGGACCACATGGCTTTACCTGAGTGTTGGCTGATACAATCTTCCCAGGCCAGGTGGTGAGATGGTTAGACCCTTTATTATGTAGAATACTCTGGCCTAGGCCTTAATGGCCCATTAGCAAATGTGGGGGGGGGTGAGTTTCTGCTTTTCTGAGTTTCTACTTTACTCTTTTTAGAGGAAATATTCTGCTTTTTAATATTTTCCAGGATATTTCATTTTCCTAGGAGTGGGGTGGGTGCTAACTTCCTACACAACTTAAAGACATTTGGACTTCAATTCCCAGAATTCCCCAGGCAGCATGAGACCTGATCATTTGATTATTCCTAAATCAGTAACATGAAAGAATTATCACTTTAAAGATACTGAGCATTGTATCTCTGTATAAATTGTTTTAGTAAGATTCCTTATTTACCATACTCCTGTCTCTGCTTGGACAGAACTGTCAAGGAACATCTACTGGATTGCCACTTGTACCAAGGCTCTGATTTAATATCCTCATTAAATGCATGGATTGACCACAAATGGCTCATGTTATCTATTTTGTACTAGTGGGTTAATCTATAAAATGTAATATAAACTGTCCCTTCATCACAAGGACACAGCTTTAAAGATATTAACCTCCCCCCCCATACTTGTTCCAGACTGCTTTAAAATGCTTTAAAGCCTGGTTTAGCTCCAACAACGCTTTGTGAAACTTCTCCTTGTAGCACTGATCTCCTTGGCTTTTAGTTTGAAATCCAGCACTCTTGGGCTTCAGTGCTGGATTTTAAAACACAAGCAGTTACTCTGTGCTACAAGAATTGCTGGGAAGCCAATTAATTAGTCAACTATATAATACTTTTAAACTACTTTCTCTCCCAGCAATCTGGGCTGAAGCAGAATTGAACAATATCTGCTTCTTTGTTTTCTGAATGGATTTTATAGGAAGGAGGCTTAAATTCACACACACACACAGCTACTTCCCACTCAATCTACCTCATTTAGGAAGCATGGAGGACATTGTCTCCCTCAGGCAATTCCTGAAGAGATAGCAGAAAAGAGATCTCCAAACCCCAAGTCCTGACTGTGACTCACAAATGATGCTGCCCAGTTGCCCAATAAAGCAGGATATGTTGCACTGGTGATCTCATGAGTAGAAGTCCCAGGGCTCATTGTGTGTAACTTTAAAAATACTAAATAGCCTGGTTGCACACTGGCTAACCACAATTTGGCCTCACAAACCCTGGAAGCTAAGAGCTAGGCAGGTAGTAACCATAACCTTGGATATGGGCAGCCTGTAATTTAATGGTTGTGAAGGCGGTAGAGGCTTGTGCTTACAACCTGACTGTAAGCTCACAAAAAATACATCAAACATCTGAAAATCATTTGACAAGAAAAATTGGATACAGCTAAAAAAAAAAAAAAAAACCAAAAGTTTTGCCAGACCTTTATGGTTGAAAGCTTTTGGGAGCCACTGAAGGAATCCTTTTCTGTTGCCTCTTTTTCAATGCCTTTCCTTTGCATCAGAGAAAAAAAAAGCACCCATCAAGTCTCCCTGATTTGATCACCTTTTAATCTTTTGTCAAAATTCTCACGTGTTTTCAAAAAAAAATAAAAAATGAGGGATTGTAGGAAGTTAGCATCCACCCCTCTCCTAGAAAAATTGAAATAGCCTAGGAAATATTAAAAGGCAGAATATTTCTTCTAAAAAGAGTAGAAACTCAAGAAGCAGAAACTCACTCAAGAAGCAGAATCTCACCCCCACCTTTGTTAATGGGTGGGCCATTAAGGCCTGGGCCAGAATACTTTACATAAGAAGGAACTCCAGGGTGATGGGATTAAGGATGGCCCTCAGGAAATGATAGGATTACCCATCTCACCACATGGTCTGGGAAGATTGCATTAGCCAGCATTCAGGTAAAGCCATGTGGTCCAGACCAAGCCTACAAAGTTAAGACCCCCGCCCCTGGGAGCCTGACAGCCAATTAGAATACAAGCTCCAATTCAAATCCCAACAGAGGATATAAAACCCAGGCACTCTCAGCACCTCAACACTCTTTTTCCCCTTTTCTCTTTTTCCCCTTCTCTTCTCACCTTGAAGCATGTGATCATTCCTCTCTGGACCTCCAGGCCATGTGGCCCTGTAACCATTAAACCTTCCAAGCAGCCTCCATGTTTCCAGTGTCTTTTTCCCCACTTGGAACTGAACCCAGAAGGATATTTCTTTCAACACAGCAACAGCAAAACTCATTATCTTCCAAATAGGATAGGGGGAGGGGGGAGAGAAAGGGATTCTTGCTCCAGGCTTAAAGCCCAGCAGTTCCAGCAATATTTCTCCAGCCTCATTAGAGGCAGGTGGCCGAGAGGGGAAGGGGCTGGGCCAGCTAGGGGCATGATTTGCCAGTTCAGAGAACTGAGCCGAATCATAACATCTGGTTCTATAGAATCGGAGGGAACCAGTAGAATCCCACCCCTGGTTACTAAGATGTTTATTTAAAAAGGGCAGTGTTATACTTACTACAATACCTAGCATATGGACACAAAGTAAAGGTCTGCTGTCCTATTTAAACAGAATGCATCTTATGTTTTCTTTTGTAGACTGTTTTTCTTGTTAATTATTATATTGCATTAGAAAATGCAAATGATATAGAATACAAATAATAGTTGATCCATTTATTTATGCCATAAAAACTAGATATTGTGATAATTCAGATAAATTAAATTCTTATGGTGAGGAAAAGGTTTTTATTGATATTTAGTATAATTTTCAAATGATTTACAGTGTTTATAAACATTTAGATCTTAAAAGACATACTGTAACTATTTGTATTCGCCTTGGTATATTTATATATTGTATATATGGAAATCATCTTTACCTGATTTTGGTTAAACTTTTTAAAAAAGTGTTATTAATATATAAAAATTCCATTTAAATCAAGCAGTGTGTGGTCTTGATACAATTGTTTTCAGGAGATCATAATCGAAGTGTTTACAATAACATTAATACTGTAATAATAATAATAATAATATTTTGTTCATTTTAACAGATTTCCATTTTAACATTTATCCTTTTTATATCCCTATCTTTTTAACTTTTATTATCTAGCCATTGATAAAAAGTATTTAGTTACATGTAAAATCAAGTATATAGTCTCTTTATCATATTTTCCAGCAGAATGCCCAATAAAAAGATTTTTGGTTTCATACCTATATGCTGTTTTATCATTTTTTTCAACCAGCTAAGTATTTTCATCCAATATTTTTTGGCTTTTGGACATGTCCACCACATATGGTAATATGAACCAGGTGTTTAATTACATTTCCAACATTTAGCAGATCTATCCTTATACATTTTCACCAATCTTGGTGCAAGATGTCATTTATAGAACATTTTATACAAATTTTCTTTATATTCAATTGACATAGTCAATTTAACATTTCTATCCCATAGTTTCTGCCCTTTGTCGAAGAGACAACTCCATATCCAATTTTTTTAACCCAAACAATCATTATTTCCTTTACCTGATCACTTTCAAGTTTAATACCTAATAAATAATAATATATTTTCTTTATCAATTTTTCATCCATTCCAGTTAATATCTGGTCCAATTCTGTTAATTATTTATGAAAACCATATATTTTAGCATCTTTCTCATATCGAGATTGTATGTGCATTTGTGGCCACCATGCAATGTCCATCTCTTGACTACCAAGTTCCTGCTTGATACAATTTTTTCCATATTAATAACATTAGGATGTATCAATGCTTCCATTGTGAAAACCAGACTGGTGTTTTCAAGTCATGTCATTCTTTAATTTTAAGTCATACTGATAACAGTACATTTCTAACATAATGTCTTTGAAAATAACTATGTGTCTTATTCTTCCCATATCATAAAAAAAACATGCCAACCTAATTGAAGGTTGTGCTCTTCTAAAGTTAATAGTTTTTTATGCCTCAAATTGTTCCATTCTTTCATCCAAATAAGCACCGCAGTCTGGTAGTACAATTCCCAATCTGGCAGCCCAAAGCCCCCTCTTTTTTTGGAGTCTTGCAATATTTCAAACCTATTCTTGCTTTTTTCCCCAGCCAGATATATCTTAATATTATTTTATTTAATTTCTTATAATAATTTCCCCCTAATTTTATTGGTATTGTTTGAAATAAATATAATCACTTTGGTAGAATATTCATTTTTATGTAGCTATTCTTTCTATTAATCACAGTTGCAAATCTTTCCATTTTTCCAAATCTAGTTTAATTTGTTGTATCAGTTTCATATAATTGTCTTCTTTAATTGTTGTGCATTTTGCTGTTAGTACTTCACTTTTGTAAAAGTAATAAGTACTTTTAACTATCTGCATATCAATTCTTTTCACCAACACTCCTTTTTTGTGTATCTGTAAGATTTTTAACTAAAATCATTGTCTTGTCTTTGTTTATTTTCAATCCAGCAACTTCCCCATACTCTTCTATCTTTCTAATTAACTCCGGTCCAGTTTCTAATGGGTCTTCTAATATAAAGACCAAGTCATCTGCAAATGTCTGTAGCTTGTATTTCTCTTTTTTTATTTCCATTCCTTTTACCTCTTCATTTTGTCGAATATTTCTGGCTAATATTTTCACAATCAATATAAATAGCACATCCCTATCTAGTGCCTTTTTTATATCAAAATTTTCCATCATGTCTTCATTTACCCTCATCTTGACTGACTGTTTGTGATATATTGCTTTAAACATATTTATAAATGTTTCTCCAAAGTCCATATATTTTAATTGTAATAGCATAAATTATCAATTAACATTATCAAATACTTTCTGTGCATCTAGAAAAATCAATACCATTTGCTTTCCAGGATGAGTTTCATAGTACTCCAATGTATTCAAAAATCATTCTCATATTGTTTTTAATCTGTCTCCTTGGCAAGAATCCATTCTGATCTGGGTGTATAAATTCATAAAAAATGCCTTTGAATCTCTCTGCAATTATTGAAGCGTATATTTTGTAGTCTGCATTCAATAGGGATATTGGCCTATCTGTATTATCTGTACTATCTTTATCTGTATTAAATCTGAGTCATCTTTCAGTGTAAGTGTGATATTTGCTTCCATCCATGAGTTAGGTATTTTTGTTTCTAGCAGAATTTCATTATAAATATCCCACATCACTGACTTGTAATTTTTTATAAAATTCTGCCAGTAACCTATCAGGCCCTAGTGTTTTATTGCTCTCTTGTCTCTTAATTGCTTCTGTCAATTCCATCATAGTTATTCTTTCATTCAACATGACTTTAACTGTTTCAGGTATTTTAGGGAGTTCAGATTGTCCCAAATATTGTTGTATTTTATTTTCTGGAATTTTCTCCTGATCATACAGTTCCTCATAATACTCTTTTATTATTATTTTTTATCCTCATTCTGATTGTAAAGAATCCCTTTCTCATCTATAATCAATGTATCATTTTCCCCTCTCCTTTTTCAGTTTATATGCCAACCATCTTCCTGGTTTGTTCATATTTTCAAAAAAGTTTTGCTTTGCATTTTTAATTTTTTGTCCCAGTTCAACTTTTTCCAATAGATTCATTTTGTGTTTTATTAAATCCATTTGATTTTTTAATTTCTTTTTGTGGTTCTTTCTGTAATTCCATTTCCAATCTTTTATATTCTTTCTCTAGCATTTTCTTATTTTGTTTCTCATTATTTTTCTTCCCTATGTAAGTTATATCTAATCCCCAGGTATAGGCTTTAATAGTATCCCATACAGTTTGCAGTGAAGTCTCTCCTTTCCTGTTTTCTTTAAAGAAAAAGTCCAATTCTTTTTCCATGTTTTATATAAATTCTTTATTTTGCAATATCGCTAGGATTCAATATCCATGTCAGTTTTCTTTTTTGTCCTTTCCATACAACTTTTATAAATTGTGATCTGCCCATATATTAGGTTCTATCTCTATCTCTTGTACACAGGTTTTCAATTCTGAGATCATCCAGGCCATATTTACTCTAGACCAGGATTTATGCCTATTTGAATAGAATGAATACTGATTTTTCTTGGGGTGCACTTCTCTCCATACACCTTAAATTCCTATTTCTTCCATCATTTTAAAGAAGGCTTTTTTCTAACTTTTTTACCTGTTTTACTGTTCTTATAGTCATGTTCTGTAACTACAATTGCATTATAGTCTTCTATCACACAAATATTTTCATATTCCAATGCTATAATTTCCCATAAAACTCATCTTGTTTATTATTAGGTGCATATATTGCTATTAATAGTATCTGTTTTTAGTTCATTATTATCTCCACCATCAATATTCTCCCATCTACATCTGTAAAAATTTGTCTAGCCTTTATTGTTTCTTTAATATATAAAACCACCCCCTCTTTTCTTTTGCTGTGCTGAAAAATATACTCTAATAGTTTACGATATTGTTTTTTAATACGTACCTTTTGGAGACAGATTAAATCTAATTTTAATTTTCTAACAATAAAAATCTTTTTCCTATAAATGGAGTTCAGTCCATTTATATTAATTGATAATAGTTTTGTTTCTTCTTCCATTGTTTACTTGTAGATAGGTTTTGTTCTAGTTGATCTTATTTCTCTCTGTTCTTTCTGTCTTGCTCCTTCTTGTTCCCTTCTCTCTTTTTGCTCTGCTTCAGTTTCTTGTTGCGTGCTTCCCTCTGCTATCACTTCCTCTTGTTTTTTCCCATCTATTCCTCCCTTCTCCCTTCTTCCTCATATGCTTCAAAGTACTGATAATAGAATTGTTCTGCTTTATCTATTGTGTCTAATCTATGTCTTTTTTCCAAACAGGTCACTAATATTTCCTGTGGTGTTAGACATCTGAAGTTTACATCATGTTTTATTAGTTGTCTTCTCAGAAATTGATACTGTTTCCTTGTATCTCTTACTCTTCTGGGTATTCGTTTCAAAGCTGTTATTTCTCTCTCTTTGTATTTCAGTGGTGCTCTTTTGAAGTATTTCTGCTCCTATTGTTCTCTTGCACTTTTGAAGTATTTCTGTTCTTATTGCCTTCTTTGAAAATCTCACATTCTGGGAAGTTTGTTCCTTTTCACATATCTTGTAAATATTTCATCAATCCCAGAGAGGACTTCCTGTTTACTCTTTTACAATACATCTGACAACAATTCTGCAAGGTCTTTTTTTCAGCAAGGTCTTCCCCTTTTTCTTCCTCGATATTCTGAAATCTGAGAAAGTATTCTGCTCTATCTATCTCCAGAGTAAATTATAGATCACTCAAGCTCCTTATCCACCTTGGTCAATCTCTAATCCATATCTTCTATTTTCTTTTTCTTTTTAATTTTAAAAGAAAACTTTATTAGTGATTAGTAAAGAAAAACACTATGTACAATACATTAAATACAATCTTATGTTGTAGACAAAATCTATATATACAAATACATAATAAATAAACATATAAAATATATGCTTCTAATCAACTAAGACGGTGTGCTTTCTTTCCTTGGTAATAAGAATAATTACTATTCATTTCTTATTTGGTAAACATTCAAATTTAACTACTCCATTCATCAAAAACATATCTGGTTTCCTGGTTTTTTTTCTCTTTAATCCACTTATACCATTTATCTCAAGCTGTAATATATCTTGAGTCTTCCTTATTCCTAAATTTTTGTGTAAGTAGGTCCATTTCATTGCAGTCAAGTATTTTCTGAGTAATCAAATTATTTGTTGGCATTTGGTTGCCCTTCCAACATTGTGCCAACTCAATTCTTGCTGCTGTGATTATATGGAGAATTAAATATTTCATTTCATTTGCATAGTCCCCTTTTAACATTCCTAACAAAAATATTTCAGGTTTGAATTCTAATTGAATACTTGTAATTTCTTTTATTCACAGTCTAATTTTTTTCCAATATTTTTTACTTTTTGGCAGAGCCACCAAGTGTGGAAGAAGGTGCCCCTTTTTTGCTTACATTTCCAACACATCGGACTCATGTTTGGATAAATGTTAGCTAACCTTGAGGGGACAGATACCACTGGTAACACATTTTATATTGATTTTCTTTATAGATCGCCAATTTTGTTATTTTGTAATTTTGATTCCAATTTTTTTTCTGTCTTCCAAATTAATATTGTGCCCTACATTCCTTGCCCATGCAATCATTGGCCTTTAACTATTTCTTCCACCATTTCATATTCTAACAGGTAGTTATACATTTTTGAGATTAATTTTTCATCTGTTCCCTCCAATATTTTATCTAATTGATTCGGTTTTATCTCAATCCCAAACTCTTCCATGTCTTTTTTATATCTTGCCTTGAGTTGTAAATATGGCCACCACTCTATTTTCATCCCTTGTTCTCTAATTTCTTGATTCATCATTAAACTTTCTTGGGAACTTAGTACATCATAATACATAATACTTCTTCCAGTTTCTAGTGCGTTGGGGTGGATCAATGCCTCCATGACGGAAACCCATCCTGGGTTCTTCATATAATGATTGTGTTTAATTTCTTTCCACACCTTTAAAAATGAACATCTAATTATATGCCTATTAAAGTGTGTGTTATTTTTATTTCCCGGGTTCCACATGAAGGCATGCCCTTCTAGAGTTAAAACTCTTTTGTTTCTCAAATTGGCCCAATCCTTAATCCATGTTAAAATTTCCACTTTATAATATAGTTTCCAGGCAGGGAGCCCAAATCCACCTCTGCATATCTTGTAAGGAGCTTAATTTTATTCTAGGTTCTTTTACCCTGACTAAATAAATTTTTTACCCTGACCAAATAAATTTCGTAGTAATTTTATTTAATTTGTTAAAAAAAAATATCTAATTTAATTGGAATATTTTGAAAGAGGAATAATATTCTTGGCAAGATATTCATCTTAATAGTCACTATTCTTCCTAGCATTGATAGTTGCAATTTACCCCATTTTTCTAAATCTTTTTTTATTTCTCATACCAATTTTACGTAATTATCTTCTTTTATTGTTGAACATCTTGCCAAATTTCTAAGTATTTAATTCTTTCTACAATTCGTAAGCCCATTACCTCTTCTAATTTCTTTTTTTTGTATGTTTGTTTCTCTGGTAGATTTTTTGTTATCAATTTAGTTTTATTCTTATAAATTGTTAACTCAGCCACCTCTCCATATCTCTCTATCTCTTTAATTAATTTTAGTTCTGATTTTATTAGTTCTTCTATGAAGAACACAAGGTCATCTGCAAATCCTTGGGCCTTATATTCTTCATTTTTAATTCTTAGTCCTTTGATCTCCATATTCTGTCTAATTTTTCTCAACAAAGTTTCCAAAGTCATGATAAAGAGCGGAATGAAAGTGGACATCTCTGCATGATTCCTTTTTCTATTTCAAATGAATTAGTAATTTCTCCATTAATTAACCCAGGCTTCTTGGCTTGAATATATTGATTCTAATATTTTTTTTCAAATTTATTCCCAAATTTCATTTTCTTTACTTGTTGCCTCATAAATTCCCAATTTACCTTGTCAAAGGCTTTTTGAGCATCCAGAAAAACTAGTGTAGCCTGCTGTTCTGGATGAGCCTCATAATATTCCAGGATATCTAGTACTGTTCTTGTATTGTTTTTAAGTTGTCTTGTTGGAAGAAAACTGTTTTGATAAGTATGTATATATCTACTTAGTATTTTTTTTAGTCTCTCAGCCGTTAAATTCATAAATATTTTGTAGTTGGTGTTCAACAAAGAAATTGGTCTATAGTTATTTATGTGGGTGATATCTGCACCCTCCTGTGGTATTAATATGATATATGCTTCTCTCCACGACCTTGGTAGCTCTGCCCCTTTAAATATTTCATTATAGATTTCTAAAAGAATTGGATCAAGAATTTTGCCTAAATTTTAGTTCTGCAGGTTAACCATCTGTTCCGGGAGTTTTGTTATTTTTTTTGTTTACTAATTGCTTCTTTTATTTCCTCTATAGTAATCTCTTCATTTAATCTTTCCCTTTCTTCTTCTGACAGTATTGGAATATTTTCTTCCTCTAAATACTGTTTAATTCTCTCTTTACTCATATTTTCTTGTTTATAGTGTTCACGAAAATACTCCAATACTATTTCCTTTTTCTTTTCTATATTGTTTTATATCTTTCCCTCCTTATCTTGCAATTGCTGTATCCATCTCTTCTCCTTTTCCTTTCTTAACTATAACCTTCCTGGCTTATTTGCATTTTTGAAATAATTTTGCTTTACTAATTTCAATGGTCTTAAATTTCTTTCCTGTTCTAATATATTCAATTTATGTTTGCCCAGTTCCAGATACATCAGAGCAAAACCAACACAAGGAGGAAAACCCAGAAGTTTTCTAAGAAAGACAGCCTGGGTTTTTTCAATACAACCCTTGAAGCCCTATATCCATATGGGAATTCTGTAAAGAGTTTGAGCCAAAGTTTTGGCTTTGTAAATATGCAGAGCAGAAGAAATAAACTGACCTCTTTGGGTATAAAAAAATCTTAAAATCTGCTGGTGACTACAGAAGGTCGAATTCTGCACCTGGGTTCGATGTCTAGTCCAAGCACCAGTGTTCTGAAATTGAATACCTAAGTACTTCAAATGGAAAACCTGCTTAACAGCATTATCATTGATAGCCCAGTTATACATTTTCTGGGCTCTAGAGAAATTTCCATTTATTTATAAATTGCTCATTTTCTGGTGTTAATTGTGCTTGTCTTTCCAATTTTCTAATATCATTCTGTGACTCGTAGCTTTCTTTTTCTCTTTCTTTTTTCTTTCTAGCATTATATGCAATTGTTATTCCTCTTAGATAGGCTTTCGTTGTATCCCACCTCTTAGATAGGCTTTTGTTGTATCCCACAGATTATGTATACTTAGATCCCCTCCAAACGGGTTTCAGGCCTAGGTACAACACGGAGACAGTGTTGGTCGCATTGGTAGATGATCTCTGGAGGGCTCGGGACAGGGGTTGTTCCTCTGTCCTGGTCCTATTAGATCTCTCGGCGGCTTTTGATACTGTCAACCACAGTATCCTATTGCGGCGGTTGGGGAGGCTGGGAGTGGGAGGCACCATGTTATGGTGGTTCTCCTCCTTCCTCTCCGACTGCTCGCAATTTGTGTTGGCAGGGGGGCAGAGATCGACCTTGAGGCCCTTGTGTTGTGGGGTGCCTCAGGGGTCTGTGCTCTTGCCCCTGCTGTTCAACATTTATGTAAAGCCGCTGGGGGAGATCATCCGTGGCTTCGGGGTGGAGTTCCATCAGTATGCTGACGACACTTAACTATACATTTCCACCCTGAGCCACCCCGACGAAGCCGTTGAAGTGATGACCCAGTGCCTGGAAGCCATGCGGAGTTGGATAGGGGTCAAAAGACTTCAGCTACACCCAACCAAAACTGAGTGGCTGTGGTTCCCTGCGCCCAGATACAGTCAGCTCATTCCATCACTGACCGTGGGAGGTGGCTCCCACGGAGAGGGCGCACAATCTAGGAGTCCTCCTGGATGGGTGGCTGTCATTGGATAATCATATATCAGCCATCACCAGGGAGGCTTTTTATCAGGTCTGTAGGATCTACCAGTTGTGGCCCTTTCTGGATCAGGGTGCATTGTGCACAGTCACCTCTGCTCTCATTACCTCCCGCCTAGATTATTGCAATGCTCTCTACATGGGGCTCCCCTTGAAGAGCATCTGGAGGCTTCAACTGGTGCAGAGTGCGGCCGCGCAGGTGATCTTGGGGGCTTCTCGGAGCTCCCATATTACACCGCTCTTGCGCGAGCTGCACTGGCTTCCGGTAGCCTTCCGGGTGTGATTCAAGGTGTTAGTGATCATTTTTAAAGTGCTCCATGGCTTGGGACCTGGGTACTTGTGGGACCACCTGCTGCCACCTTCGGCCTCCTGCCGGTCGGTGCACTCCCACAGGGTTGGCCTCCTCGGGGTGCCGCAGGCTGGCCGATGTCGGTTGGCGGCCCCGAGGGTAAAGGGCCTTCTCTGTGGGAGCACCCTCCCTTTGGAATGAGCTACCGGCGGAGATCGAGCCATTACTGACCTTTGGAATGAGCTACCGGCGGAGATGCGAGCCATTAGTGACCTACGGGCCTTCCGACAAGCACTTAAGACCACCTTTTCCAACAGGCCGGTCTGGCGTAACGTTATGAGTAGGGTTTTTAATTTGATTTTAATTTTGTATGGGTTTTATTGGTCTTAGCCATCTATTTAATTAATTTTTAAACTCTTTTTTAACTTTTCTGATTGTATGTTTTTATTGTGGCTGTTCACCGCCCCAAGTCCCTTTTTGGGAGAGGGGGTGGTATACAAATCAAAATAATAAATAAATAAATAAATAAATAAATAAATAGGTGTGTTCTTTTTTATTTACATCAAAAAACATTTCTAATTCTTTTTTTAGTTTTGCTATATATTCTTTATCTCTCAGAGTCTGTGGGTTCAACATCCACCTTCCTCTTTGTTTTGACTGACCTTTCCATATTATTATAATGAGGTTGTGATCTGCCCACATATTTGGTGTTATTTCTATTCGTACTATGTCTTTCATTAGGGATTTGCTTATTCAAGTCATGTCTATTCTTGATCATGATTTGTGGGGAATCGAATAAAAGATGAACTGCTTTTCTTCTGAATTGTATATTCTCCTTATATCAATTAGGTTCTGTTCTTCTATCATATTAAAAATGTTTTTGGGAGTGTGTTTTTCTTTTTCTTTTTTTACTGGTACTTTGATAGTCTTTTTTTATATCTGAGACTGCGTTGAAATCCCCTATTATGAAAATTTCTTCTCTGCCTAATTCAAGATTTTTTTCATGTAATTTTTTGTAGTACGTTTCTTGTTGTTTGTTGGGAGTGTATATTTCAACTAATAGAATTTTCTTCTGTTCCCATACTTCTTCTAATATTAATGTTCTCCCTACCAAATCTGTGTATTATACTTCTACTCTTTCTCTATGCCTGTCAGGTCTTCCTCCTTCATCTCTACCACATTCTGGAAATGTAAGTAAAATGAGGCCTTCTCCAACTCCAACTGGATCAGTGAGTTCTCTACTTCTTTGTCTCTCTCTTGCATTCTTTGATCTACCGACTCTAATTTTCTTTCTGTTTTTTTCTGTTCTTTTTTCAATTGTTTGGAGTCTTTGTTCATTCTTTTGTAGAACTTCTTGAATCTGACCAACTTTCTCATCCAACTTCTGAATATCCTTTCTTACTTCTCTCTTCACCTCTTCCATCTCTGTTTTCATTTCTCCATGATTCTTAGTCATGTTTTCCTGTAATTTCATCATCATCTTCTGAATTGTTAAGAGTGTAGCTTGCATGGTCTGTGTATTTGTTGTAGCTATTGTTTTCTCAACTGTGAGCATCCCTTCAATGGATCTTTGAGTAGATGGTGATGAAATCACTGTAGCTGTTGTTGGGGTGGGTTTCTTCCCAATCTTCACTACTGTTGTTGTAATGCTTGTCAGTTCATGAATTAATTGGGTTTGTTGTCCTAATATTCTTTCTATCTTATCCCACAATACCATTCAATGCTCACTATTTCTCTAGATTCTATCACAGTCCTTATTCTTCTCTGTAATCTGCCCTTCTATGATTTATATTGAATCTTAAATAAATCAAGAACTTTCACAAATTAATTAATCTGTACAGTTATACCAATCAATCCCAAAATCCACAGTTATTTATATTAATTCCTTACCACTATATTAATTTTTAATATTCTTATATATTTCTATTTATTTTTACCTCAAAACTTTATATTACTTTAATACATTTAATATTAAACTGTTTAAACAACTAATTACTTAACAATTAAACTTATCTAAATAGCTTCTTAGCGCTAATAGTCAATTTAAATATTTACTATTTACTATTTACTATATTTATAGTAAATTAACAGTACATTTAATAGTAATAAGGATTTACTAATATCAGCAAACCATATAGTTCCCAGGATAATTCAATCACTAAGTTTCTTAGAAAATCTCTATCTTAAATTCTTTAACTTATATTATAGTATATAGCACTTAAACAGTTGCTTTTCTCTATATATAAATATTCTTTTTTACACTCTATTAGCCTTATAAATCATTCAGTATATATTCGAGTATTTAGATATTTTAACTTCTAATATAATCACTAAGGAAAAAAGAGAAGACAGATTGAGAGAAGAAAGGAGAAGCAAATAAAAATGTAGTTTAGTCACAGTACTTTTAAATATACAGACAATATTTCTAATAATCACAACTTTCCTTTTGTTCTCAGCAAAGGTTATTCTATGTGTTTTACTTCTAGATATTAAACATTTAAACCATTAATTAATTAATAGTTTCCCATATACAACCAGTTACCTATCTCCAACAATTAATATAACTCTATAAATTAATGGTAAACATTTAAACCATTAATTGTTTCCCACATACAACCAGTTACCTATCTCCAACAATTAATATAACTTTATAAATTAATGGTTCTATGTTCCAGTATATCTTAAGTAACAATTATACTTTATGGATAGTCATGGGACGGCTAACTCAGAAAATGAAACTAGTGAAGGATCTTGTTTTCCTCTCAAAAATTTGAACACATATAGAGAAAATACTCAATCAGGTAAAGGCCTAAGAGATGATCAATATAACTACAGTCTGCAAACTAACCAGGTTACCCTGCAAATTTATGACAGGAGAGTAAATAGAGGGTGTTGGAGTAATAAAAAAAATTAGGCTGTCCCTGAGTCAGCTGCTTCATTGTGAACTCACTCTGATAGATCTACTACATGCAGAATGGCTGCCAGCAAGAATGCAATGTATAAGAATTCTCCTATTGTTCAGGCAATCCATAATACCCTCCATGCTTTTCAGAATGAAGCCCTTTCTGAGCACCTTCTCAATATTTCCAATAAGGGTTTTTTGCTCAGAAAAAGTGTATCCACTCCTGAAACAGCATCCCCAAGTGGGAACTGTTGCTTTAAATCTAGGTTGCAACAGCTCTCATATTGCTAAACCTGAGGCTGCTGCAACTGAACTGACCTCCAGAAGGCAAAGAAGCAATATAAAAACTGTGTTACCCACAGCTGTAGGAATTGCTGAGGATGTGCCAGAGGAAATGTTGATTGACTTATTCAGTGCATTGTCAGAACTTGAGCAAGTTAACATCATTCAAAAATTGGATGACCTAAAAGCGGCATTGACAAAAACAACAACAACAACAACAACTCAATCTACAGTATTTAATCAACAAACTGCCTCTATTTTAACAGTAAAAGAAGCCACTGTCACATAGGCTGACTGTGGGGTAACTGCACTGACTGACCCAACCTCTGAGAAACAACTGAAAGATAAAGGGCTTCATCACACAGTGTCCCCTGAGCTGACAAACACTAAGGAGATAATCCAGCTTTCATCTTCAATTGATTTAGAAGCTCCCATAACAGCTTTCCACAAGATGAATCCTCAGCTATGCCACTCCAAATATGGACATAAATCTACATTTATAGATTTAAACCAGAGTACCTGCCCATTGGGAAAAAAAATCATTCTTGGAGCAAGAGCAAAGGCATACTGGCAACCGAGATATAGAGGAGCAACAACAGGTTTTGCAACCCATGAGGAGAAATATCGAACCTCATAACAATTGTGTTTATATGGGAAGTTTAGATGATATTGATCTGGCTCCAATGTCAAGTTGACATCTGACATCTTTACCATCCAGCCAATTAATCAAGCTAGATCATCTTGCTTCTAAGAACCCCATACAGTTGGTGACCTGGAACATAGTGGAAAGGGATAGTTGGTAGTGGACTAATGAGCTTTTTCTCTAGATTTGATGTAATAGCCTTTCAAGAAACTTGGCGAACCGAAGTGGATGAACCAGTACAACTGCCAGGCTTTCAGGGATGGGCCTCCCCAGCCCAAAAAACAAAGAACAAAGGGAGACCCTCTGGTGGACTATGTATTCTTACAAAGCAAGAGTTACAATGGCAGGGATAGAAATTATATAACGAAGATAAGTATCCGTACTTTCCAGCTGTCAGATTTGAATACAACCAGTTTGAATTAATATTGGTAAATGTGTATATTCCCCCAAGCACATCCCAGCACTATAATTCCAAATATGCTTGGAAGTTATCCTAGAAGATATAGCAATACTGTATCCTCAGTCCATAGTGATTTTATTAGAATATCAGAATGCTAGACTTGGTCCCTCTTTGTATGAGCTTGCCCAGAAGAAGGGAATCCCAGAGGAGTTCTTTGAAAATCATCCTCAGTGGCTCTCAAGAGATTGTAAAGGTAATGCTGCTGGTTTGCTCCTAGTCTCCTTAATTTTTAAGGATAATCTCCAAATTTTGGGAGGTAAGGATAAGAATTACATATACCCTTATACACACCACTCAACTAATTCAAGTAGTGTATTGGATTTCTTTTGTGTGTAGAGATAAGGCTGACCTCTTCTCAGAGGTCACAGTACACCTTAGCGACAATAGCGACCATCAGCCTAAAAGTGTGACATTGCGAGGCCACTCAGATTTAAGACCATATAACATGACTGACAGACGACTTACTAAAAAGGTAGAAGTGACTCAAAATAAAAGGTTAATTTGGGCAAAGGTTGATACTAAGGCAATATTAGAATGCCTAAAAACAGAGAATGCTATTAAGTGGGCTGGAACAATCCAGTCATTTACTACTGACTGGATGTCAACTTACAATGCATTCTCCAATCTTTGTAACATACTGAAGAAACATCTAACAACTAAACCTGCTACAAAAAGAGCCCAAGTGGGCTCTTTGTAACATACTCTTTGTAACATACTCTTTGTAACATACTCTTTGTAACATACTGAAGAAACATCTAACAACTAAACCTGCTACAAAAAGAGCCCAAGTGGGTAGACCTCACTGGTTTGATTTGGGTTACCAGCGATTGAAAAAGAAATTGAAGGCAGCCATGAGGCTTGCCCAGAGGAACCCTACTGCCTATATACAAGCTAAGATGTTGCACACAAGAAGGGAATATAAAAAAAACTATAACATTAAAGAAAAAAAGTTTTGCCATTTTAATCTGGTCAGAACTTGAGTTGGCTGCCAGAAGTCATAACTCAGTATTATTTTGGCATTCTGTAGCAGGTATCCTGAAGGAACAGAGATTTGCATTTGACATACCAATCTCTGCTGAGGATTGGGAGAAGTATTATCAGTGGTTGTTTGCCTCCACCAAACTGATAAAGAAATTATTTTTAAACAGTGATTTAATAAACCCTAGAATTTTTCCCCTTTGGCCACCAGTCTCAGAAAAGGAGATACAGTCCATCATTAAAAGTTCAAAGAGCAATAAAGCCCCAGGAAAGGTTTTTCTACCAGCAGAACTATTTAAGAAATTTCCCAACTGGTGGGGCCCTGTATTAGCAGGCTTTTTTACACACATAAATAACACCTGCCATATACAGATGGGTGGAAGATGGCAATAATTGTCCCGATATATATAAAAAGGGAATAAAAAGGACCCTAGTAATTATAGGCCCATCAGCCTGATTGACATTGTAGCAAATATATATGCTAGGTACTTTTTGAACAGAATTGATCTTGGTAGAGGAAAACAACATTCTCATAATAGAACAAGCAGGTTTTAGACAAGACAGATCTACTATTGATAACTGCTTTGTCTTGAATCATCTAATTGCCAAATATGCCTATAAGAGAAGATCCCTGTTTGCTGCTTTCATAGACCTTACAGCAGTATTTGATATGGTAAATAGAGACGTACTATGGAGTAAACTGACACCTCTTAAAATAGAATCCAGATTCCTGGCTTTGATTAAAGCCCTTTACACAAGTACCTTTGAGGGTGCGGTATGGGGTTAACGGGACCTTAATAACAGGATCTGCACAAATAAAGGGATAAGGCAAGGGATAAGGCAAGGGTGTATCTTGGCCCCATTATTATTTAATTTATACATCAATGACTTAATGAAGGATACCATGGTACATATGCCGATGATCTTAAATACTTACTGTAACAGCTTGCTTTACACTGATGATATGATTTTATTATCATACATACAAGTAGGATTACATAGGCTATTAAGAAGATTTAGCTCTTATTGCCAGGATAATTCTCTAATCATTAGTAAATCTAAATCAAAAATAATGGTGTTTGGAAGAAACCATCAGAGACATAGGTGGCAATTGGATGGTGAACTAATTGAACAGGTTAATTCCTTTGTATATTTGGGCATAACTTTTTCCAAGACTGGATCTTGGGCCTGCCATCATCAACGGAGTACATTTAGAGCAAAAGCCTGTTTGAATTTATTGCTCAAACTAAATAAATCATAGTTATCCAGAGTCCTTAGTCCCATTAATTAAGGTTTATAAGGCTAAGGTTACCACAATGCTCTTGTATGGAGCAGAAATTTGGGGTCTTTACTCAACCACAGTCCTAGAACAAACACAGTCCCAGCATTTGAGATGTATTTTGGGTGTAGATCCAGGAAGATCTGCTGCAGCAGTTAGAGCTGAATTGGGAATTTATACAATTCAGGCATTATCTAAAATTAGAGCTTATAACTACTGGTGCAAAGTTAATGAAATGGAGACTGATAGACTATCCAAATTATACCTACTAGAGAAAATAAAACTACAGTCACAAATCTCCTGGATCATTAAACTAACAAATTTGTAAGAAGCTTTGGTCTTCCTATCTTTTGTGTAACAGCAGAACAGTAAAAAAAAAAAAGAGTTGCCCAAAGAATTAAGGATATAGATACACAGTCTGATATAGCTATCCTTAATAAGGTAGGTAACTTGAAATGGTTGAGTAAATACAAATGTATTTCCAAATAGATAGCTACTTGAAGTCACAACTCCCAAAACATCTTAGGCAGTGGTGGAATTCAAATTTTTTTACTACAAGTTCTGTGGGCGTGGCTTAGGGTCACATGACTGGGTGGGTGTGGCTTGGTGGCCATGTGACTAGCATGATCATGTGACTGGGTTGGTGTGGCCAACTCAATGTCACATCAAGGGGTGCTTCGCCTGGCCCTTCCCCTCCCAGCCATTCCTTGTCACACCCAGCCTCAACATATATATAGTTCTGTAAAAATGTTGTTCATCTTTTTTTGACTTTATTATCTATCTATAGATGTACTTTCATGGACCACTGAAAGGAGGAAATGGCTCACATGCTTTGCCCTAGAGGATGATAGGCAACAGGCTTTTAGAGGGCTGCCAGAAAGAGGGGCGGCAATGTATTTTCTAAAGCACCAGAAGGATAGAAATTGAACACAGAGAGAAGCAACCTAAAAGTAAGGAGAAACTTCCTGACAGTGAGAACAATTAACTAGTGGAATTGCTTGCCACCAGAAGTTCTGGGTGTTCCAACAATGGAAGTTTTCAACAAAAGACTGGACAGCCATTTCTCTGAAATGGTATAGAGTTCCCCCCAAGGTCCTTTTCTAAGTGTTATTATGTTATTCTGACATCTTTCCCAGGACCTCTAAGGCTATTCAGATTTTAGCATCCTCAGAGTTTTCCTGCCTGAGCAGGGGGTTGGACTAGAAGACCTCCATAGTCCCTTTCAACTCTGTTAAACGCACCTGTATTTATGCTCTGGACTATTGACATGTAAACCCTGAAAAATACTTGGGCAAAAGAAAGGCAATAAAACCACTTTAGGTGTAGGGACAGTGCAAAATATTAATATATGATAAATAATAGAACAATTAAAAATAATATCACAGAGTATTCTCTCTCCCCCCCTTCCTTCTTTTTTCTTTCTCTCCCTCTTTCTCTCTCCCCCTTCCTCTTTCTCTCTCTCTCTCTCTTCCTCTTTCTTTCTTGCTCTTTCCTTCTTGCCTTTCTTCCCTTCCTCTTTTTTTCTTTCTTCCTCTTTTTCTGTCTTTCTCTTTTCCTCTTTATTTCTTTCTCTCCCTTCCTCTTTCTTTCTTGCTCTTTCTTCATTTCTTGCTCTTTTCTTCTTGTCCTTCCTTCCTCCCTCCCTCCCTCCCTTCCTTTCCTTATCTCTATCTCATACACACATCTCTTTTCTGGGAAGAACTTATGAGCAGTGAGGGCGGGGGGGAGGGACAGTGTGAATGTTGGTTTGGCATGCTGTGAATTGAGCCAAAATAACCTTACCAAGAGTTAGAAGACTCCTGTAGGCTCTGGGTTACTAGATGATGCTATCTGCTTGGAGATGGTCACCTATCAACTGCATGATCATGTTGCTGGATGCTTGAGGTGCTTTGCATCAAAAAGTGGAGCTGGTCTGGCTAATTCTTTGTCCCCTGTTCCAAATCCACAAAACCTTTCCCTTTGCTTTTTCTCTGCTTTCCCTGCTCTGCTGAACTGGGAGGGTGGCGGAAGAGCTCAGAAACGGAGGGGAAAGGCAAAAGCTTGGCTTTCCCTTCGCTTTTCCTCCCCTTTCTCTGCTCTCTGGGCTGGGAGGACGGCGGAAGAGCTCAGAAACAGAGGGGGAAAGCAAAGGCTTTGCTTTCCCTTCGCTTTTCCTCCCCTTTCTGTTAAGGTAAAATGTTGAACTGGTTAAGCATACAAGTCCCATAATGCTTCACTGCATATTCCCCTCCCACCAGTTATAAAGGATGCCCATTTTTATTTTTGCTCAGACTCTTGTTTACCTCCTAGAGGAGTGGTGTATCTTGGAGAGAGCATGGACTTGGTTTAATGGTGAATTGGTTTGATTTTTCTACAATAAAAGAATTATTCTGACAGCAAATAGTTTTGGGAATTTATTTTGGCTAAGATCCATTATAAGTTATCAACAAATGGTAGCAGAGAATGGTTGCCAAATTAACTTGAACAAAACATGTCAGGATCAGAAAAATCCAGAATTAATACAAGAGCCTTCACTAGACAGATGGCAGCTCAATTGTCAGCAATGGGAACAATAATAGGAACTGCTTTGGATGAAGAAAATAAAACTCCTACAACTGAAAGAAATGAAGACCCACAACTAGATGCCTATCCACCATTTACGCCACCCAGGAATCTAACCCAGGACAAAGACAAAATAACTGACAAAAATGAAGATTTAAAATCAACCCTGCTCAGAATCATCGAAATATCAACAAACAGCAAGCACCCGATGGCAGAATTAAGAGGACTTTTCCAAAATACAGACAAACCTCAAACTGAGGAAAGGCAAACAGAGAAAGAAAATGAAACTGCAAGCGCTGAACCGGTAAGTCCTTTGCAACCTTTTTTAAACTTACCGGAGGCAGAAAATATGAAGAGGCGCCATTTTCAAACCCACACAACTCAAAGCCACAACCAGTAAAAATGGCTGACCAGCAATCAATCACTGCAGAAGTTTTGAAGAGGGAGGCAAAAAGAAAAGGTAGCCCTGAGAGGACCTCTCCCTCAGAGAAGGAAATATCAAGAGCGATTGAAACGCTCACAGCAGCATTTGGAGCTGCATTCACACACCCCACTCCAAGACAGTCACAGACAAAAAGCAATGAACTCCAGGCAGCCATGTTGTCCCCATGCAACCAGCAAACACAGACAGTCTCCCAGCACTTTCAAGCAGCATTCAAAAGACCTTAGAAGTGACTGAAAGGAACACAGAAATCACGATCCCTCTCAGCATGTCTCCAACAATTATCTCCGATCTCCAAACAACCCAGAGAGGCTTCACTGCTTCTTCCTCACTCCTGACGGCCTCACTGGCTTCCACAGCGGTCCTAGTGCCTCCAGGTTATTTACTAGCACAAGCCTCCAAAGGGAAATTCCCAGCACCAGGAAACTACCTCCTGAATCCAGCACAGCTTTAGGATACTACATCTTCTCAGTCAGGAATTAAGAATGAAACCACAGCTCCAATGCAATTTTTTAACCCTTCACTTTCTGCAACAACTCTTCAGGAGACATCCTCCACAGGAAACCAACATAAAGTGAACATGGCACAAATTCAGAACATCATGCATGTACAGTCAGCTCCAGTCATCTTACAGAAAAAAGGGACAGTGAGTTTTTCAAACTTTACAGCTTGCATACCAATGTCCTTCTGCCAATATACATCCCAGAACATCAACAACAACAATTTTTGAACACCAACCCTGCTCAACACAACATCTTACCCTATGGTTTCCCCAAGTTATGCACAACAGGTAATAATCTAATGGACTGGGCACAGCAATTTCAGATTGCATTAATGAGGGAAAATGCTCTTTTTCTCATACTGAACCCACCCCAAAAACCATGATCTATAGTATTCATCATCGGGCATTTTGTTTAATGTTAAGTTCCCTCGAACCAGCCATATACCACATTATACCCAATGGGTCCACCTCTCTGAAATTTGGAAGAAGATATTTAACCTGTTTTATAGCAAGTACCACTAGCAGAATATCTAGGGAGTTTCATTCTGCTAGATTGAGACCAGGAGTAAGCATGAGCGAACATCTGCTCAACTTAAATACCATGAGATCTGATCTGTTACAAAGAGGTGAGACAATCACAGAGGAAAGTTTTATTAGTATCATAATTAATTCCCTTGACTCTAGCTGGGACTATTTTCTTAATCAATTGGATAATCTAAATTATGACAACATTTCACTTGAAACATTATCAGGAAGGCTGGTGGCTGAGGATAATCTCAGAAAGGATCGAGTTTTGCTTCATAAGGAACATAGGGTTGCAAAAAGAGTTAACTTTGTGGAACAGGTAAATGCCTTACCAGAGTGTTATACATGTGGTTCAAGAGATTACTTTAAAAAGAATTGTCCTAAGGCCTTTAAAGGCAGAGAACCCATTAAGCATCCCCAGCTCTACTATACAAGTTATCAGAGGGAAAGGTCTAACTCTGAACAAAGATATCAAGGTAGACACCCCAGTAGCCAAAGACATGATGTAAACCTGAGACATAGAAAATCACCAAGCCAAAGAAGGAGCAGAGGGTCCAGTCGGGAGAACAACAGGACTGACACTGATTCCGTGAATGGGATTAGAGATGTAGAACCTAATCTTGGCATAAACACAAGGGAACAATATTGGTTAATTGACTCTGGGGCAACAACACATACATCTTGTAATAGAGAACTGTTCAACTCTTTAGACAAGGTGTCGTTTAACATTAAACTTGCCAACCAAAAATTTATGCAGGTAGTTGGGATGTCCACATCCCAGGACTTGGGAGAATCAAGGAAGTTCTGTTCATACCTGAAATACCATATAACATCCTCTCTGTAATTAAATTAAGCAAAGGTACCAAAATCGAGGTGTTATTTAAGAGTGACACCGTCCAACTTACCAATGATGGCAAGCAAGTAGAGGAAGTTATAGTGACTAATGGGTTATCTTATTTTATACCCAAGATAAATACCACAGCACAAGTCATAGCCAATTTATCAAATGATAGTGTTAAGAATGGGAAGAAAGAGAGGGAAAAGGATGACAATGCCAACAGTGACACAAGTGATGGGGAAATAGAAAGGGAAAGTGATAATGATATTAATGATGTAAGTGTTGAAAATGTTGTAATCAAGACGAATGACTCAAAGCATGTTTCAATTGGTAAACCTTTACACAATAATTGTGCACATATTTTGCATAGAAAGTTGGGGCATATTGGTTTTCCCATTGTTAAAAAGATGTTGAATTGTTCTGAAGAACTCAAGGTAAACAATTGTGAAAATTATTTAGAGTGTTCCATTTGTAAGAGTTCAAAGTCAAAAGAAAAAAAAATCAGAAAGGAACACCACACACATTTTTCAGTTGGTACACATGGATCTAGTGGGCCCCTTGAAGCCCTCTATTGGACACAAAAAATATTTTCTCACGATTGTCGATGACCATAGTAGATATGGTTTCGTATATACCCTCAAACACAAAGGGGAAACATTCACCAAGTTTAAAGAATTCTATAAGAGGGTAGAAATCCAACACAACATTAAAATCAAACAGATCATGACAGACCATGGTTCTGAATTTCTTTCCAAAGAATTCAGTGACTGGATTAATAAACATGGTTTAATACACTTTACAACTTCGCCATTTTCTGCTTTTCAAAATGGTGTGTGGCTGAATGCAGGAATGGTATATTACAGACTATGGTTAGATGCATATTAGAAGATGCCAGATTAAACTTTTCATATTGGGGAGAAGCTGTCTTATATTCAAACTATACCCTTAATAGAGTATGGTCAAGTGTGATAGAGAAAACCCCATATGAAATAATGTACAATCAGAAACCCACACTAGCACATCTCCATGTTTTTGGGGTAACTGCTGACATACACATACCCAAGGAACTCAGACAAAAAAGAGACAATGTAACAAAAAAACTCAAATTTGTTGGTTATGAACCAAAAACCAAAGCTTATAGATTCATGGATAGAAATCACAAGGTAACCATATCAAGATCAGCAAATTTCCATGAAAACACAAACTGGAGTAAGATACACTCAAATGAAATAATAATTGGCAAGGATACATTCAAAAATGATCAGAAACAAACACAACTTCACACATACACTACAAAAACAAAATCCAACAGAAATAGCATTAAGGTTAGGGCGTGGAAGGTAGGTCATCACATACTCAAAACCAGAGGTATAGATGAGTACAGTTCAGATGACGCATCGTAAAACAATATCCCAACCGAAAACATACCCAGAAAATTGCTAAGGTCTAATAAGGGCAAAATTCCAAATACTTTAAGGGACTATATGATATCAATTGATATCACCATAAAAATTATAATGATATACACACACTCCCACTAAAGGAACAGTTAAAATGGAAAGAGGCTATGCAGAGGGAGATAGAAAGTATTAAAAAACTAGAGGTATATACCCCCTCAAAGGTCTCAGAGAACAAAAAAATTATTGGTACCAAGTGGGTATACAAAATAAAACCCTTAGAGGATAACAAATATCTATACAAAGCAAGACTGGTGGCACAGTGTTTCTCACAAAAATTTCCAGGTGAATACATAGACACTTATTCACCTACAGTGAGGGCAGAGAGTGTTAAGACAACCTTAATCATTGCCTCAATTCTAAATGAATACGTATATCAATTTGATGTACAAACAGCAAACCTACACGCACCATTAGATAAGGAATTATATGTCAGAGCGCCACCAGGAATTGACTGTAATGAAGGACAAACCTGACTACTCAATAAGAGTCTCTATGGTCTGCAACAATCGGGTAAGAAATGGTACAATTGTTTTTCCAAAACTTTAAGACTAATAGATTTCACTGCCACATCAGCTGACAAATGTGTATTTATTAAAAGGGGACAAGATACATGTGAGAAAGTACTTGTCTATGTAAATGATATATTATACATATGTAAAAGTAAACTTAAATGTGACCAATTTACCAAGGAACTTCAAAAACACTTTTCATTGAAATGTTTAGGAAAAGTCGATAAATATTTAGGAGTTCAGATTACTGAATCAAGAAATGGTTTTATACTATCACAAAAGGAAAAGATATTAGAATTATTGGAGAAATTCAATATGTCTGATGCAAAACCATCATATACCCCGTGCAAACTGACTTTCTAAAGAATATGTTTAATGATGAAGAGGTATTTAAGGACAATACAATCTATCGATCTACAATTGGTTCGTTACTTTATATAGCCAATTGGACTAGACTGGACATAGCACTATCAGTCAACTTACTCTCAAGACACGTGAATAACCCAAAAATGTACCACTAGAATGTGGTCAAAAGATTATTGAGATATTTGAAACACACCGCTGATGCAGTTTTGTCGCTTAATCCAAACACATTGAGCACCCTTAGACTTTCATATTACACAGATACCAATTGTGCTGGAGATGTTAAGACACGAAAACGTACTTCAGGGTATGTTATTTTTCTGAATGATAGTCCCATCCACTGGTATACCGGAAAACAAAAACTTGTATCAACTTCAACTACAGAAGCTGAATTTGTTTGTTTATCAAAGGCAGCAAATAACTTAATTTGGTTCAATGATTTATTAATGGACATTTGGAAAGAACCTTCATATCCCATAATCATTCAGGAGGATAATAAGGCAGCAATAGATTTATTCAAGGCCGATGCTGTAGGCTATAGATCATGGCACATCGACATAAAGTACAACATGTGAGATAGTTGTCAGAAATTGGATTCGTAAAAGCTGTACACTGTGAGACTAAGAAACAAACTGCAGATATTTTGACCAAACCTCTTCCCCCAAAACAACATTCATACCTGACAAAGAAACTGTGTATAAATATATAAATGTTATATAGTAATACCTATGTTAATGTTTCCTCAATGATTAATCGGTTCAACCTTAGAAGGGGAGTTGTTAAGGTAAAATGTCGAACTGGTAAAGCATACAAGTCCTATAATGCTTCACTGCATATTCCCCTCCCACCAGTTATAAAGGATGCCCACTTTTGTTTTTGCTCAGACTCTCATTTAGCTCCTGGAGGAGTGGTGCATCTGGGAGAGAGCATGAATGTGAATTGGTTTGATTTTTCTACAATAAAAGAATTATTCTGACAGCAAATAGCTTTGGAAGTTGATTTTGGCTAAAATCCATTATAAGTTATCAACACTTTCCCTGCTCTCTGGGCTCGGAGGTGGCGGAAGAGCTCAGAAACGGCGGGGGAAAGCAAAGGCTTGGCTTTCCCTTCGCTTTTCCTCCCCTTTCCCTGCTCTCTGGCTAGGAGGGCAGTGGAAGAGCTCAGAAACGGAAGGGGAAAACAAAGTCTTGGCTTTCCATTTGCTTTTTCTTCACTTTCCCTGCTCTGCTGGGCTAGGAGGGTGGTAGAAGAGCTCAGAAACTGAGGGCGAAAGCCAAGGCTTGGCTTTCCCTTCACTTTTCCTCCCTTTCCCTGCTCTCTAGGCTCGGAGGGTGGCGGAAGAGCTCAAAAACAGAGGGGGAAGGCAAAGACTTGGCTTTTCTTTTGCTTTTTTTCCACTTTCCCTGCCCTGCTGGGCTAGGAGGGTGGCAGAAGAACTCAGAAACGGAGCGGGAAAGCAAAGGCTTGGCTTTCCCTTCGTTTTCCTCCCCTTTTCCTGGTCTCTGGGCTGGGAGGGCAATGGAAGAGCTCGGAAAGGGAGGGGGAAAGCAAAGTCTTGGTTTTCCCTTCACTTTTCCTCCCTTTCCCTGCTCTGCTGGGCCGAGAGGGCGGCGGATGCACCAGCAACTGGAGAACTGATTCAGGGGGCGTGGCCAGCCAGAAGTTACTAACAGTTCTGCAACCCACGCCTAATCACCACTACAGGTTTTCCAGAACCGGTCAGAACTGGTTGAATACCACCTCTGATCTTAGGGAGATATTCACGAGAGTGAGATTTGAACAGCTTGACACAATGGTTAGATACGGGAGATTTCATGCAATACTATACAATGAATGCCTTTGCATTTGCGGAGCGGCAGAGGTAGAGGACCTGGCTCACATCCTATTTGACTGTTACCTGTATAAGAGGATGTGAGACAGATATCTTGGTCTTTATATCAGACGAATGACTTATTGGGATACCCACATCAAAATAATTTACCTTATGTCCGGCCAGAACTTGAAAATAACATTTAAAGTAGCACAGTATTTAAACAAAATGATTCGGTTGAGATCTGCATATGTGGAATTGATTGGGCTAGACTGCAAGGGCAACTCCGAAATATAACATTATTATATTTTATCTATATCTTAAATTATTGTATATTATTACAATTTTTGTTTGGATTGTATTTTATTACTATTTCATCTTAAATCATATTTTGTCTAGATTCCATTTTAAATTGTATTTTATCAAGTTCCATTTTAAATTGTATTTTAAATTTCATTTTGAATTGCTTTTATTAAATTTTAGTAACAAATTGTTGCTGGAACTTTGTACTTTGATATGGCCCAAGGGCTAATCATTAAAGACTTACCTTACCTTATACTTTACTAAGAAGTACCAGTAAACAATATTTTTAGAGTCTAATCAGTATATAATTATATAAACCTAAATATTTAAGGGTTTTGATCACAAAATACCACTAAATATCAAACATTACAAAAGTAAGAAAAAGAAGAAAAAGAAAAAAAAGAAAAGATCAATCACAATGTTCTTATATGTATTATAATCACAGATAACAATTAATTTTAGTTTTGAAAGTTCCAGTCAAATTACTTAAGTCTTATTGTAATATTAGTGGCTGTGAACTTAAAGAGTTAATTTTAACTTTCCACCTTCAAAGGATCCGACTCTCCAAATTCTGCACTGCCATAGTCAATCTCCTTCTTTAGCCTTTATATCTGCTTCTTTGTATCTTTTGTTGTTGCAATGTTCAGGAAACTCCAGGAAACTCCACTTCAATCAGTTCACTTTCACCTTCCCTTTCAAATCACAGTCAAATCACAATGGGTCTATTACTTTCTCTTCTTCTTTGTTCTTTTCTTCTCAGCTGCTGGAAGCACTATTCCGCCTCTCCCTTTTTCGCTCATCTCTCTATTAACTCTGTCCATGTGCTGCTTAGAGCTGTCTCCTTCACTGTCTTTCTCTGGGCTCGCTCTTTCTTCAGCGCTTTCCACCAAATCAAACATCAAATCAAACACCTCCGCTCTCACTGCTTTTAGTGCACCATTCTCTCTCTTCGCTTCCCTTTTCTATCTTGTGAGTGTTGGCCATTGACAGCCAACACTTCAGCTCCAGCTTTGAGGGCTCCTCCATTCACACCACTGTAGCTCCGAAGGTTCCTCTCTTCCTCACCAATCCCGCTAGGACCAACAGCCACCGGATCTCTGAATTTCAGCAACAAGGGGCAGAGTGCTGTCACCCCGTGCTGTTTCGAACCACATCACGCCGGAAGTCCATATCTTCTACTTTCTTATCTGTTTGCTCTGTCTTCTGTTCCAGCTTGATGTTATGGCTGGTGGTGCAGACGATGCATTTTTTCTCCCTGTTTTATTTAAGTTTGTATTGCTTGTCATTTTAATATTTTAAATAATAGAATATTTCAAATTATAATTGTTTAACAAAGGCAACCAATCAATAACCAAGCAATCAGTAATAAATCAAACAGTACAATACTCCACAATGCCCAACTTAAAAAGTAGACCTGAAGCAGTCCAACAATTTCCTTTCTTATTCCCAGTTCTTATTTTCAGACCTTGCATCATTTCACTCTTTTAGCTGTTGTGTTCACAAAGCCAAAATATCCATAGTCCTAAGTTCTTTTCAAAAAAAGTTTTCTTTTTTAATATATTGTAATCCACAAAAAATATCAAGCAAATTATGAATCACCAAAAAGGAGAGCAGAAGGATAAAAGTCTTCACTTGCTTTATAAACAACTTCTATTCTTTTCCAGTTCAGTTGCTCAGTTTATATTCAGACAGAGAGCTACAATGCTTAAAACTTACACTATTTCCACTCTTTTTCACTGCAGTTTTTCTAGAAACAGTTCCCAGAGGCAGGCATCTTGTAACAATGTTCTTTTAATAAACCACCCAAGGTCAGTTGTTACTCTCCCTTTCTTTTTTTCACTTTCACTATGTTTTTTGTTGCCAGCACTGTTGCACTATTTCTCTTGTTTTTACATACTCCTGAGGCAAATATTAGTACTGCATCTGCATATTTGCATATTATAATAAACAAACAACTTAAGGCTTATCCTGCTGGGGCTCATATAATAACTGGTGATTTTAATAAGGTATGCTTAAAGACTGTATTTCCCGAATTTACTCTCAACTTCTCTTTGGGTCAAAAGCATGGAGAAAATAAAACACACTTCACTTCAATCTTTGGTAAAATGAAAGTTTCTTTTTTATTTCTTCCTCCGCAAGGATTCCAAGAAAATAGTTAAGCAAATAAAATAAAATTGGCTCTAACCCATGTTCCATGGATCTGGTATTTATAATGATTTCCTGTATTATCTTCAATTAGTTATGATTATCCTTATTACCCATAATTAATCGTTGTAAGTTAAATGCATATATCATGGTTAATTTGCATAAGTTAACTAAACAGTGTTTTTCAATATCCCGTGCATGTTTGTTATGTAAAGTCTATGTCAATATAGGGAATTGTCATTCTTCGGATCAACGTGATATCATTTTCACACATGTTGCATATTCACGACAGGCATCTCCCTCTACCAGGAACCAGTCTATAAAACAATATATATTATATTACTACTTATTTCTTTACTTATGGTCCAGGTTTATCTGGATATTTGGCATGAAATTGTCTTATCAGCCTATTTGCACATATATCTGACACTTTCACCCAAGTTGTTTCTGTTTCCAGGTACCCCTTCCATCTCACTAAATATTGCAATGCTTTTCTGTGTATTTGAGCATCTAAGATTTTGTCAATTTCAGCAAGTGTAGAATCTTTAGTTATTACATCTTTTTCAAGTTGAGGTACACTAACATGTTCTATAGGCTTCAGTAAACTAGCATGAAACACAGGATGTAGTCGGTG
Organism: Bungarus multicinctus; assembly: GCA_023653725.1. Taxonomy (NCBI): domain Eukaryota; kingdom Metazoa; phylum Chordata; class Lepidosauria; order Squamata; family Elapidae; genus Bungarus; species Bungarus multicinctus. The sequence goes on from CM042840.1 coordinate 116,645,595, forward strand.
TAACCGTGGTGGTAGTTTAAGTTTTACGGTTACAGGGTTTACTACTTTTGTAATTTGAAAAGGCCCAATATATTTTGGTCCTAATTTTTGACTATTTAAATGTAATTTTATATATTTTGTTGATAAATACATGTAATCTCCTGGTTGGAATGGTTTATGTTCTTTTATTTTCTTGTTTGCTTGTTGTTTTTATTCTAGTGCTGTTTTATTGAAAGTCTCTTTTACTTTATCCCAATTAGTTTGTACTTTTTTTGATCACATTTTGAGATTCATGGGATGTTGATCATCACACTGTAAATTGGGGATTGGAACAAATTCTATCCCATTTACTATTTGGAATGGACTATATCCTGTACTTTAATGTATGGCATTATTATATGCTACTTCAGCAAATGGAATTAAATCAGCCCATTCACGCTGTTGATAAGAGATGTATAATCTCAAATATCTCTCAATCATTGCATTAGCTCTTTCAGAAGCACCATTAGTGCTACGATGGTATGCCGAGCTAAGACATTGTGAGGATCCCAAAAGATGTACAAACTCCCTCCAAATCGTGCCGTAAATTGCACACCCCTATCTGAAATTATTCCCCTGGGTGTACCATGCAATCGATACATGTGTTTTATGAATAGATTTGCTAACTTTGTTGCTGAAGGTAATCCTTTGCATGGAATGAAGTGGGCTTGCTTTGAAAACAGGTCTATAACAGTCCAGATTACTGTATATCTATTACTGCTAGGTAATTATACAATAAAATCCATTGCTATGTCTTGCCATGGCTGACTGGGATCTGATACAGTTTGTAATGATCCTAAAAGTTTTCCTACCCATGGTTTTACAGTAGCACAAATGTGACATTCTTTAATGTATCATTCAATTTCTGATTTCATATGTGGCCACCAGAACTTCCGCCTCACCAAATGTAGTGTTTTCAAAAATACAAAGTGTCCAGCTTGTCGAACATCATGACATTGGGATATCTTTTTTTCTATAACCTGATGGAATATATATTTTATCCCCTTTCCAATATAACTCATCTTTATACAAACAACCAGTGATATTGGTTTTTATCCACACATCCATTTTTGTAGCCTCTTGTAATTCCTTTTTCGTTATCTCTTTTGTTGTCAACACTTGAATGTGTTATGATAAATGGAGAATTAACAGAATCCATAGATATAAGAAAAGGGACTAGACAAGGTTGTCTACTGTTGCCTCTGCTGTTTGTGTTAACATTGGAAGTGTTGAATAGGCATATTAGAGAAGAAAAAGAAATAAAAGGAATGAAAATCAAAAAGAAAGAGTATAAATTGCAAGCCTTTGCAGATGATCTGGTATTATATTAGAGGATCCATTGGAAATAGCACCTAAATTAATAGAAAAGATAGAAGAATATGGAAAAGTAGCAGGTTTGAAAATAAATAAACATAAAACAAAGCTATTAACAAAGAACATGCTAGCAAGATGAAAGAAAGAGTTGGAAGAAGTCTTAGAAATACAAGTCAAAAATAAGGTTAAGTATTTAGGGATATATATTACATCAAGATGTAGCACATTGAAGGAGGATAACTATTTTAAACTCAAAGATTTAGAAGATTACGTTTCTAAAATGGCGGCCGGAGAACGTCTGGCTGAAGAGCTCCGCCGCAATGGCCGAATATTGGGGTAAGTCCCCTTCCCCCCAGGTCCTCACCTGTGGCAGGGGTGGCGAAAGGACCCAGGGGGGTGGGCGATCCCGAGGAGGCTGTGGAGGCCATGGAGGAGGCCGTAGCCGCAGATGGTTTTCGGGTGGTGGTGGAGGCCGAAGGCAGAACCGGAGCCGCTGACGTGGAGGCCAGGCCTAGGACTGGAGCCAGGGCTGGAGTTGCTGCCGCCGAAGGCTCTCGGGTGGCGGAGGCTGGGGCCGGAGTTGTCGTCGGAGCTGCCACCGCCGCAGATGGTTGTCGGGTGGCGGTGGAGACCGAGGGTGGAACTGGAGCCGCTGACGTGTTCGGGGCCGGAGTTGCTGCCGCCGAGGGTTTTCGGGCGGCAGCGGAGGCTGGGGCTGGAGTTGACGGCGGAGTCGGAGTCGCTGCAGAGGTTTGAAGCTGGAGCCGGAGTCGGGGCCGAGTCTGCCGCCGCGGTTGGCTTCCAGGCGGCGGTTTGCTTCCAGGCGATGGTGGCCTCTCGGGCGGTGGTGGCGCTGTGCGGCCAGGCATCGGGTGTGGTGCCTGGCAATTTCCATCAGGCCCGGAGATGGAGGAATGCTGCCAGGGCCAGGGCCATCGCGGAGGCCGGAGCTGGAGCTGGAGCTGGAGGTGGAGCCGCCTTTGGTGGTTTTCGAGTGGCGGCGGCCTTGTCCGGCCAGGCTTTGGCGTTTCTATCTACCTGGGGGTGACATGGGTTTGGCGAGGTGCCCGGCATTTTCTATCAGAACTGGAGGCGGAGGAGTGTTGCCGGGACCGGGGCCGTTACCGTGGGCAGTGAGAGGGCCTGCAACGAGGCCAAAGAATGTGACCTGCGCTCCCGAGCAACGGGCCCCCCGCGAGGCCGGATGCCAACTACCAGCGTGGTGCAATCATTCCGGCCTGGACTCGAATCTCGCCTGGTCTGTCCTTTGCCTGGTCGGTGGCAGTCAGGGAAGACATTGACATATTCTTCGAAAGATCTGTGGGCCCTAAGATATGTCCCCCTGTCTCAGAGTTGGCCCTCTTACCTCTCTAAGACTTATCTCAAGGACGGATCTTGGGATCCGGAGAGATGGTGGGGCTGCCGGAAGCGTGGGAGGGAGGGTTATTTAAAATTTTTAATTAGATTTTTAAAGGGGTTAGGGTTGGCCGGGCGGGGGTTGGGGGACAACTCGCCTGGGGCTGGGACCGGGCCGCGGGTTGAGCGCTGCCGGGAGGGTTTGGGTTCGGATGGGGCTGTATTGAGGATGGGGGGTTGTCCCAAGGAGGGTGATATTAGAGCTATTAGTACGGTGAGCGGGAGAGGCAGATTTGGCGGTTATAGGGGGCCACATTTTGTTTCGGGAGCGCGCCTCCGCTATTTGTCTGCTATAGCGCGCTCCGACCCCCTTGTTACGTCCCGTTCCCCAGGTGGTTTGAGCGATCGGGCCCTGGGCCTTTGGCTGATGTTATGTAACGCCAGGTCCGTCATTAATAAGGCCCCCCTCATTCAGGATTTGATCTGTGAGGGGGGAGCGGACCTGGTGGGTATTACCGAGACCTGGCTGGGCCTAGAGGGGGGAGTCCCTCTTGTGGAGATGTGCCCAGCCGGGTTTCGGCTTTTTCATCGACTGAGGGCCCAGGGGACAGGTGGGGGTGTTGCGGTGGTTATTAAGGAGGATCTGTATCCGAGGGAATCCACTGTTTCTCAGACGACCGGATGTGAGTCTCTTTTCGTGAAGTTCGGTCCCAGGGTACAGGTGGGCTTGTTGATCGCATACCTGGCTCCCTGCTATGCGGCATCGGCCCTGCTTGAGTTCCTTGAGGTTATAGCCGGCGTGGCGGTTGAGACCCCCAGGCTTATGGTCATGGGGGATTTCAACCTGCCCTCTGCCGGCGGTGCCTCGGGGACTACTCAGGAGTTCATGGCTTCCATGACAGCCATGGGTCTGACCCAGTTAATTCGGGACCCTACTCACGTGGGAGGTCACACCCTGGATCTAGTTTTTGTCTCTGATCAGTGGCAGAGTGATCTGGGTGTAGGGGATACAGTTATAGAATCTCTGTCATGGACGGATCACTCGCTCCTGAAGCTCGACTTCCGTTCCGCACCCCCCGACCACAAGAGGTGGGGCCGTTAAAATGGTACCGCCCCAGGCGCCTGATGGACCCAGATAGGTTCCTGATGGAGCTTGGGCCATTTCCCAAAGCTCAAACACACGACTCGGATGAGGGCTTGGTTGCCACCTGGGATAGGGTGGCTGCTGGGGCCCTTGACCGGGTCGTGCCCTTGTGGCCTCTGATCCGGTGCCGATCCCAAGTGGCTCCTTGGTTTTCTGAGGAGCTAAGGGAGATGAAGCTCCGGAAAAGATGCCTAGAGAGTAGTTGGAGGGCTAGCCGTTCTGAGTCTGACCGAACACTATTACGATCTTATATTAAGACGTATTTAGTGGCGATAAGGATGGCGAGGAGGACCTACCTCTCCACCCTTATTGCATCCACGGAAAACCGCCCAGCCACCCTGTTTAGGGTGACCCGCTCCCTTTTGGAGGTGGAAGCGCGGGAGGATCCCGTGCAGGGACGGGCTGAGGAGTTTTCTAGGTTTCTGCAGGACAAAATCGCTCAGATTCGGGATGAGCTGGACTCCAACTGGGCATCTCCGGGCGGGGGAGCGGGGGTGGATATCGGTGAGGTCAACTGGGTTGAGTTCAATCCTGTTACCGTGGAGGACGTGGACAGGATACTGGGGGGACTGAATGCCACCACCTGTTTGTTGGACCCGTGCCCCTCCTGGCTGGTCTTGGCCACTCGGGAGGTGACACGAGGCTGGTTCCAGGGTATTATAAACGCTTCCTTGAGAGAGGGGCTTTTTCCCGCTGCCTTGAAGGAGGCGGTGGTGCGGCCCCTCCTCAAGAAACCGTCCCTGGACCCAGCATTATTATCAAATTATCGTCCTGTCTCCAACCTTCGCTTTGTTGCGAAGGTTGTAGAGAGTGTGGTGGCACGTCAGTTCCCGCAGTACCTGGATGAAGCAAGTTATCTAGACGCCCTCCAATCGGGCTTCAGGTCCGGGCACAGCACAGAGACGGCGTTGGTTGCATTGGTGGATGATCTCTGGAGGGCGCGGGACAGAGGATATTCCTCTGTCCTGGTCCTGTTAGATCTCTCAGCGGCTTTTGATACTGTCGACCACAGTATCTTATTGCAGCGGTTGGAGGGGTTGGGGGTTGGAGGCACCGTGCTACGGTGGTTCTCCTCCTTCCTCTCCGACCGTTCGCAATTTGTGTTGACAGGGGGGCAGAGATCGACCCCAAGGCCCCTGCTTTGTGGGGTGCCTCAGAGGTCGGTGCTCTCGCCCCTGCTGTTCAACATTTATGTGAAGCCGCTGGGTGAGATAATCCGTGGCTTTGGGGTGGAGTTCCATCAGTACGCTGATGATACTCAGCTGTACATTTCCACCCCGGGCCACCCCAACGAAGCCGTCGAAGTGATGACCCGGTGCCTGGAGGCCGTGCAGGGTTGGATGGGTCGTAACAGGCTTCGTCTCAACCCGACCAAAACCGAGTGGCTGTGGTTTCCTGCGCCCAGATACAGCCAGCTTGTTCCTTCGCTGGCCGTGGGGGGAGAGGTATTGACCCCTGTGGAAAGGGCACGCAATTTGGTTGTCCTCCTGGATGTGCGGCTGTCTTTGGAAGAACATATTGCAGCCGTCGCCAGGGGGGCTTTTTATCAGATTCGTCTGATCTACCAGTTGCGGCCCTTTCTGGATCTGGGCGCACTTCGCACAGTCACTTCCGCCCTCGTCATCTCCTGCTTGGATTATTGCAATGCTCTCTACATGGGCTCCCCTTGAAGAGTCTCCGGAGGTTGCAGTTAGTTCAGAATGCAGCCGCGCGGGTGATCGTGGGCGCCCCGAGGGGCGCCCATGTAACACCACTTCTCCACAGGCTGCACTGGCTTCCTGTGGCCTTCCGGATTCGATTCAAGGTGGTACTGATGGTATTTAAAGTGCTCCATGGCTCGGGACCTGGGTACTTACGGGACCGCCTGCTGCCACCAACAACCTTCCGCCGCCCAGTACGCTCCCACAGGGTCGCCCTACTTGGGGTACCGTCGCCTGATCGCTGGCAGCTGGCGGCCCCGAGGGTGCGTGCTTTCTCTGTGGGAGCCTCCTCCCTGTGGAATGATCTCCCCCCGGAGATACGAGCCATGACAAACATCCTGACCTTCCGGCGCGCAGTTAAGACCCTATCTTTTAAACAGGCCGGCCTGGCCCAGTAAAGGGTTTTAAATTCAATAAGGGTTTTAATTTTTAATCTGATTTTAAATTTTTTCTATCCCGGATTTTAAATATTTAATTATAGTCGGACGGGATGCAGCCATATATGTATTTAATTTGGTTTTAAACTCTATTTAACTTGTATCTATTTTATGTGTTTGTTAGGCTGTACACCACCCCGAGTCCCTTTTTGGGAGAGGGAGCATTATAGAAATACGAAAAATAAATAAATAAATAAATAAACAGCAGATTGCAACAGATTTGACAAAATGGGAAAACTTACAATTACCATTGACTGGGAGAATATCTACAATTAAGATGAATGTATTGCCTAGAATTTTATATCTATTCCAGACAATTCCAATTAGATTAGGGAAAGATTTTTTAGAAGATATAAATAAAATTGTGCTGAAATACATTTGACAGGATAGGAAAGCGAGAATAAAACTTAAACTGTTACAAGATGCAAGAACAAGACGAGGGTTTGCTTTGCCCAGCTGGGAATTATATTACCAGGCGACAAATCTGATGTGGGTAAAGGAATGGATAATATTAAGGAACAGTAGATTGTTGACTTTAGAAGGGCACAACTTGCTGTTGGGATGGTATGCTTTCCTCTGGTATAAGGGAACTAAAACATGGGGGTATTTTAAAAGACATTACATTCAAGAGCACTGTTTTTAAATTGGGAGAAGATTAAAAAGACAATATTACTTAAATATTCCATTATGGATATATACCATTGAAGCTTTTTTTTATCCAATAATATATAAAAAGGAAGTTAGATATGGTGAGTTAGATATGGTGAGATATTCAATGAAAAGTTAGATAAACAGTTAGATATGGTGAGATATTCAATGAAAAGGGTAAACTTAAACCTATGCAAGCATTGGAAGAACAAGGTGTAAAAATGAATTGGTTTTCATATTTGCAAATATGAAAAAGCCCAGGGGGGCTTTTTGTCAGGTCCGTCGGATCTACCAGTTGCGGCCCTTTCTGGATCGGGGCACTCTTTGCACAGTCACTTCTGCTCTCATCACCTCCCGCTTAGACTATTGTAATGCTCTACAATAGATGCTCTTGAAGAGCATCCGGAGGCTTCAGCTGGTACAAAATGCAGCCGTGCGGGTGATCTTGGGACTCCTCAGAGCTCCCATGTTACACCGCTCCTGCGCGAGCTGCATTGGTTTCCAGTGGCCTTCCAGGTGCGATTCAAGGTGTTGGTGGTCACCTTTAAAGCGCTCCATGGCTTGGGACCCAAATACTTACGGGACTGCCTGCTGCCACCATCGGCCTCCTGCTGGCCAGTGTGCTCCCACAGGGTGGCCATCCTTGGGGTGCCGTCAGCTGGATGGTGCCGGCTGGCAGCCCTGAGGGTGCGGGCCTTCTTTGCGGGGGTTCACTCCCTCTGGAATGAATTACCCCCAGAGATGCGGACCATCACTGACCTGCAGACCTTCCGGCGCACATTAAAGACACACCTTTTCCAACAGGCCAGTCTGGCCTAGTATTAATTATTAAGGTTTTAAATTTTGGATATTTTTAACTATTTTACCCCTTTTTATTCTGCTTTTATAATATTATTCCAGCCACTAGTTTAATTTCTTTTAAATCTCTTTTAAATTTTTTACTATTTATGTCATTTTATCTTGGCTGTAAATCTCCCCGAGTGCCTTTTTTGGGAGAGGGGCGGTATAAAAGTGTAATAAAATAAATAAATAAATACAGTCTAGATTTGATAAAGATTTTAGAATGGAAGGTATCTATGATAAGTTGACTGATTTTGATAAAATTTTGATGTGTACTGATGAAAAGGTAATCAAAAACTTTATGGACATTTATTAGAATTTAAATTGGAGGAAGAACAAGTTAAAGAAACAATGATTGCTTGGAGGAAAAATTTTGGATATGGAATTGATTTAGAGAAATGGCAAAAATTGTGGTCTCAAAACTATAAAATGACAATGTCAACTGTATATAAAGAAAATTTGTATAAGATGTTTTACAGGTGGCATCTACCCCTGACGAGAATCACAAGAATGTTTAAGAACAAATCAGATAAATGTTGGAAATGTCATCAGATATCTGTTTCATATTACCATATGTGGTGGACATGCTTGGGTGCAAAAAGATATTGGATTAAAATCCACACATGGTTGGAAAAAATGATAAAACAACACATAGACTTTAAACCAGAGATATTTTTATTGGGAATTATATCAGAAATATACAATAAAGAACTGAAATATTTGATTGTAAATGTTCTAATAGCGGCTACAATTGTATTTGCTAAGAATTGGAAAAATGAAAAAATACCTATGTAGGAGGAAGTTATTAAGAAAATTGTGGACTGTGCTGAAATGATTAAATTGACATTTGAAATTAGAGAAAAAAAAGATAAACAATTTTATATGATATGGGATTTGTTCTATCAATGGTTGGACAAAAAAGACATGGTAATGTAATAGAATAGGCAATTTTGTAATTGAAGCTTAATAGATTGATATAAAATATAATACAGACATATATGACCATAGGATGAAAGTACAATATAAATTTCATAATAAAAGTTGGAATATCTCATATAAAATGATGGTATAAATAGTTTAGTCATGGATGATTAATAACTGATAAATATATAAATATATGTTAGTTTGACAATGTGAGAATTTATATAAACCGTGAGCAATGACTATGAAAGGATAGCACAAAAGATTTGTAACCAACTGACACACTGTATGTATATAAAATGGAAGATTGTTTCATGTTTTTATGTTTTGTTTGTATATGTTTGTCTTAAAAAGTAAAAACTTTTTCTAAAAAAAAAATGAGGACTAAGACTGAGAAACAGTTTTTTTTCCAAGGCAATAATTGTCTTGAATCAAACAATACATTTGTGATTTAGATCTATGTATAAAGTGGGATTTTTAAACTATCTAACTTAAAATATGTTTAAATAGGTTTTAGACTAGGTTTTTAATTATTATTATTATTATTACTTTAATTATTTTAATTTTTAAATACTCTGCAGTGTGATTGTGATGTGGTGTTTGGGGCACTGTTTGGAGCACCTTTCAAATTTCATTTTATTTTGAATGCAATGACAATAAAGATATTCTATTCTATTCTTTTTTTCTCCTTTAACTTTCTTTAACATAAGCTGAATCTTTTCCTTTTTAAGTTTTATATTTTTTAAAAAAGTTTTAGTTCAGTAAAAATTCATTTAATAAAGTCCTTAGAATAATCAGTCAAATTTTCCTCTTTTAACTCTTATTTCTCTCAAATAGCTCAAATAGTTCAAATTTCTTATCCAGATCTATTTTAGCTTTGTGCTTGTTTGCTGCTATTCTCAGTGGGTGGCAGATAAAGAAATCCAGCCCCTTCTTTTACAGTCCAACTGTCATTCAGACCAGTTTTAAAAGGGGCAAATTCCTCTACAGAAGTTGGGAAATTCTCACTCAGTCACCACCCTGTTCCTCCTCAATCTTCACTCATCCTTCTCCAAACAGGCTGTCACAGCCTCGGTCAGGCACGCAATGGCCATCTTTTCTTCCTGCCAGATTGAGAGCCTTTCTCCAGATCAAAAAAGGAGTTTGCAATCTCCTTGTGATCTACCTGAAGTAAAATGTAAAACATTTAGTCAGCAGGAAGTTAGGCTTATGTTGTGAGAGCCTGATGGAAGTTATCAGGTGTAAATTATTTACAAAAGAAAATGGTGGATTTGTTATAAGTAGAAAATTTGGTTATTACACCTGAGAATATAAAGAGCTGAACTGAAGCCATTTTGTTTTCGTAGTCTGAACTTTTGAAGCTCAGAAATGTTATGAAATGTGTTTTTGCTAGGAATAATACCAGATTGCAAAACTATGTACTTGGCATAAGTTAGAGGTATGTGCTGAGGCTCTCTGACATTATAAATGACACATTAAGAAATATTAATTTTTGCTTATAATTTTCTGGAATTTGAATAACAGAAAATCTGAATATGTTGGAAGTTTTCCATGGAAGGTTGTATAACGTCCATATATAAAAACAGGAAGTAACCATGTGATTTGATAAACCTTTATAAGCTGTATTCACTAAAGGGAAGGGTCTCCTTCCTCCTAGAAAATGTTTTTTTTCTGAGTATAGGGGTTCATGCAGTATTTTCCCCCAATAAAACTTCCTATGGATCAGATTATCAAAAGTCTGTTGATTCATTTTTATATGCTTCTCACAATTTTGGTGAGCCAATCCAGGAGATAGATGATTTTTTCTTCCTTTGGACGGATTATTTTTCAGGACTGCAACGGCGCCTCTCCGCTGGGTTTGTGGAGGCAGTTGCTGGGTCTTCCACCCAAGGGAGGGAAAATCACTCTTAAAGCCTTGACTGATAATCTGATTGTAGGAGCTTGGAACAGCCAAAGTATGATGCACTGGGGCTCAGGTGAGCTGAATTTAATTAGTAACTTTGTTGCAACATTTCCTAAATTGTTTTGAGATTGTTTAGAGGGGTCTAAAACATGATTTCTGTTTGACATGTGTGTATGAGTCTGCACTGTTTTTTCTGTTCTCTTTTCTCCCTGTCATATTTTGTTTTAAGGGAGTTTAGACATTTTTTTGTTTAATGAGAACAAGATATTTCTAAGGTTCCAGAGTTCTCTCTCCTTTTGGAGAGCTGGTTTAGCTTTTGGCTGCTGGCATTTAAGTATTAATCCCTTGATGAGTGATATAGATTGTACTTTGTATGGCTGGAATGGCTGAATTATGATTGAGACTGTCCAAATTTGGAGTGTATTGACATGTGAATTGGTTAGAATGCCTTCAAAGCTGTGTTAAACAGTTAACTGTTGAATCTTTGTATTGTCTCTTTTAATGCTGTGTTGAAGAGTTAAAAAGGTTAAATGCCCAGGTGATTTATGTTGATCTGTGATATGTAGAAGGATCTTTTCCCCTCTTAGTAAAATATTTTCTTAAGGAATATGTTAGCTGTTTATGCTCATCTCCTTCCCTATAATTTGATCCAGCTGTTTTAGATGCAGCTGAGGGGGAGAATTAGGGGAGGCTGTTTCACAGTGCAGTGAGCTGAAACATGAGCTAATTTTGTGAGAGAGAGTTGAAGGATTTTATATTTGGAATAGTTATAAAATGTATGGCAAAGAAATTTTATTCGTAGTGTGAAATGCCTAATAGTCTTACAAATGTGTTACTTACTTCCTCTGTTTTGAGGAATTATAAGCTGTCAATGCTGTAATTGAAAAGTGTTCCAATAAAGAGTTGACGGTTTAAGTATTTATACTTTTGTGGAATTGCAACATATTTTGAATTATCTGTTTACTCCAGAAGGGATATAGATACTATACTCTACTAGTATAGTTTACTGCGGTAAATACCAGGTGTGATACTGGCTGGAATAGTCAGGGCAGTTTAGTACAAGGTATTAAAACTGATGTGCCACGAGGGCAGAATCTGTTTAGAGGTTTGTTTGTTTTTTTTAGACAGATCAGTTTAGAGATAAATCATCAGCTAAATTCTTGAATAGAAGTGAAAGGGATAGTTTGAATAAGTTTTCTGTTTTTTCTTCAGAGACACCAGAATACTAAGCATTAATGAAATTGTACTTTGTGACAGAGGCCACGAAAGTTTTTTTTTTTTAAAGTTGTGATGTAATGACGTCTTGTCAGTTAATTAATGTTTTCTGTGTTCAAAGCTGTTACAAAGCTAGAGATAATAAGTCAGATGCATTTGGACTTGTAATAGTTAATAATAATCACAGGATTGGAGCTTCATATACTGGAAGTAGATGGAAGCATCCGGAGAAGGGGAGAGAATAGAATTTCTTTCCTGGAACAGAAATAGCTGCTAAATAAGTAAGCAGTGTAAGCAGAGTTTTGCTTGTGGCATTGTGAGAAATTGCCTGGACAAGCGGAGAAATGCAAGCAGAGGCTATATACCCTAATTGGAAATTAGGGGGGTTAAAGGCTTTTAACTCTTGCGTCTCATTGGGAGTTTTTAGTAAATGTAAAGGTGAGACTGAGGAAGCAGTTTTGTTTTCCTGACAGATACTATAGCCAGAATTTTTTTTGGCCAAGTATTTATTTATTTAATTAAATTTCTATACCACCCGCTCTCCCAAAAGGGACTCGGGGCGGTGTACAGCCTACTAAAAAATAGAATATATACAATTTAAAAACAAATTAAAAACAAGAATCCGGCCGAATTCCTTCAATTATAAAATACAAGATTTAAAATTCCGGGATTAAATTAAAAGTTAAAATTTAAAAATTTAAAATCAAATTAAATTAAAACCCATAAACCATTTACTGGGCCAGGCCGGCCTGCTGGAAAAATAAGGTCTTAACTGCGCGCCGGAAGGTCTGGATGTCAGTAATGGCCCGTATCTCCGGGGGCAGATCTTTCCACAGGGAGGGGGCCCCCCACAGAGAAGGCCCGCACCCTTGGGGCTGCCAGCCGGCAACGATCAGGCGGCGGCACCCCAAGGAGGGCAACCCTGTGAGAGCATACTGGGCGGCCGGAGGCTGTTAATGGCAGCATAAGTGGGGCCATAAGTACCCAGGTCCCGAGCTATGGAGCACTTTAAATATAGTCAGTACCACCTTGAATTGAATCTGGATGGCCACCGGAAGCCAGTGCAGCCTGCGGAGAAGCGGTGTTACATGGGAGCTCCGAGGGGCTCCCATGATCACCCGCGCGGCCGCATTCTGAACCAACTGCAGCCTCCGGAGACTCTTCAAGGGGAACCCCATGTAGAGAGCATTGCAATAGTCTAAGCAGGAGATGACGAGAGCGGAGGTGACTGTGCGAAGTGCGCGCAGATCCAGAAAGGGCCACAACTGGTAGATCAGATGGATCAGACAAAAGGCCCCCCTGGTGACGGCTGTAATATGATCTTCTAAAGACAGCCGTACATCCAGGAGGACACCCAGATTGCGTGCCCTTTCCACGGAGGTCAGAACCTCTCCCCCCACGGCCAGCGAAGGAACAAGCTGGCTGTATCTGGGCGCAGGAAACCACAGCCAGTTTTGGTCCGGTTGAGACGAAGCCTGTTACGACCCATCCAACTCCGCACGGCCTCCAGGCACCGGGTCATCACTTCAACGGCTTCATTGGGGTGGCCGGGGTAGAGATGTACAGCTGAGTATCATCAGCGTACTGATGGAACTCTACCCCAAAGCCACGAATGATCTCACCCAGCGGCTTCACATAAATGTTGAACAGCAGGGGCGAGAACACCGACCCCTGAGGCACCCCACACAGTAGGGGCCTCGGGGCCAACCTCTGCCCCCCTGTCAACACAAATTGCGAACGGTCAGAGAGGAAGGAGGAGAACCACCGCAATACGGTGCCTCCCACCCCTAACCCCTCCAACCGCCGCAATAAGATACTGTGGTCGACAGTATCAAAAGCCTCTGAGAGGTCTAACAGGACCAAGACAGAGGAACAACCCGTGTCCCGGGCCCTCCAGAGATCATCTACCAACATGACCAACGCCGTCTCCGTGCTGTGCCCGGGCCTGAAACCCGATTGGAGGGGGTCTAGATATCTCACTTCATCCAGGTACTGAGGGAGCTGGCGTGCCACCACGCTCTCAACAACCTTCGCAACAAAGCAAAGGTTGGAGACCGGACGATAATTTGATAATAATGCTGGATCCAGGGACGGTTTCTTGAGGAGGGGCCGCACCACCGCCTCTTTCAAGGTGGCGGGTAGAAGCCCCTCTCTCAAGGAAGCATTTATAATTCCCTGGAACCAGCCTCGTGTCATCTCCCGAGTGGCCAAGACCAGCCAGGAGGGGCACGGGTCCAACAAGCAAGTGGTGGCATTGAGCCGTCCCAGTATCCTGTCCAGGTCCTCTAAAGTAACAGGATCGAACTCAACCCAAGTGACCTCCCCAACATCCAACCCCGCCCCCCCGTCCGGAGATGCCCAGTCAGAGTCCAGCTCATCCCGGATCTGAGTGATTTTGTCCTGCAGAAACCTAGAAAACTCCTCAGCTCGCCCCTGCAAGGGATCCTCCCACGCTCCCACCTCCAGAAGGGAGCGGGTCACCCTAAACAGGGTGGCAGGGCGGTTTTCCACGGACGCAATAAGGGTGGAGAGATAAGACCTCCTCGCCATCCTTATCGCCACTAAATACGTCTTAATATAAGATCGCAATAGTGTTCGGTCAGACCCAGAGCGGCTGGCCCTCCAACTACTCTCTAGGCGTCTTTTCCGGCACTTCATCTCCCTTACCTCCTCAGAAAACCAAGGAGCCACTTGGGATCGGCACCAGGTCAGAGGCCGCAAGGGCACGACCCGGTCAAGGGTCCCAGCAGCCACCCTATCCCAGGTGGCGACCAAGCCCTCGACCGAGTCGTGTGTGTGAGCTTCGGGAAATGGCCCAACCTCCATCAGGAACCTATCTGGGTCCATCAGGCACCTGGGGCGGCACCATTTTATCAGCCCCACCTCCCTGCGGCCGGGGGGTGCGGAATGGAAGTCAAGCCTCAGGAGCGAATGATCAGTCCATGACAGGGGTTCTACAACTACATCCCCTATACCCAGGGCAGAACTATTGTATTTGGTCTGCCTCCCTGCAGCGCGGGGGAGTGGCCTGAAAGTCCAGCCTAAAGAGCGAATGATCTGACCATGACAGGGGCTCAATAACAATGTCCCCTATACCAAGATCATCCTGCCACTGATCAGAGACAAAAACCAGATCCAGGGTGTGACCCCCCAAGTGAGTAGGGTCCTGAATTAACTGGGTCAGGCCCATGGCTGTCATGGAAGCCATGAACTCCTGAGCAATCCCCGAGGCCCCGCCGGCAGAAGGCAGGTTGAAATCCCCCATGACCATAAGCCTGGGGGTCCCAACCGCCAAGCCGGCTATGACCTCAAGGAGCTCAGGCAGGGCCGATGTCACATAGCAGGGAGCCAGGTATGCGACCAACAAGCCCACCTGTACCCTGGGACCGAACTTCACAAAAAGGGACTCACATCCGGTCGTCTGAGAAACAGTGGATTCCCTCGGACACAGATCTTCCTTAATAACCACCGCAACCCCCCCTCCCCTCCCCTGGGCCCTCGGACGATGAAAGACCCAAAACCCATCCGGGCACATCTCCATCAGAGGGACTCCCCCCTCTTGGCCCAGCCAGGTTTCGGTAACACCCACCAGGTCCGCTCCCCCCTCACAAATCAAATCATGAATGAGAGGGGCCTTGTTAATGACGGACCTGGCGTTACACAACATCAGCCGAAGGCCCAGGGCCCGATCGCTCAGACCACCTGGGGAACGGGACATAACAAGGGGGTCGGAGCGCGCCACAGCAGACAAACAGCGGGGACGTGCTCCCAATACAGAATATGGCCCCCTATAACCACCAAATCTGCCTCTCCCGCTCACCGTACTAATAGCTTTTATTTCACCCTCCCTGGAACAGCCCCCCATCCTCAACACAGCCCTATCCAACCCCAGACCCTCCCGGCAGCGCTCGACCCACAGCCTGGTCCCAGCCCCAGGCGAGTTGTCCCCCAATCCCCGCCCGGCTACCCCTAACCCCACTAAAAATCTGGATAAAAAATTAAAACAACCCTCCCTCACGCGCTTCCTGCGGCCCCACCATCTCTTCAGATCCCAAGATCCGTCATTGAGGAAAGTCTTGGAGAGTTTGGAGGACCACTTCTGAGAAAGGGGGACATTTCTCAGGGCCCACAGGTCTTCCACAGAATATCTCAACGGCTTCTTCGACTGGGCCTCCCCTGACCACCACCGGCAACGCTGGGTGTCCACCGGTCGGGACCTAAGTCCAGTCCGAAAAAGTTCGGAAGATGTCCATGCCCCCCCCAGCCTCCATCTTCGCCTCCGCTGTTGATACCGGGGGGACAACACTGAACGTCGGCCCCGTACCCAGCTGGTCCCCATCCCCGTCGCCATCGGAGCAACCATCGAAATAAAAGAACCTGACCCTCGAGGCTGGATGTTGACCAAGGCTGTCGTGGCGCCACCCACGACCGCCTCAGCCACCAGGGGCAGGCTCCTTCCCATGCAAGCGCTGCAGTGCCACCCATGGCAGTCACAGTGGGCAAGGGCCGTCCCATTGCCCCGGTCCAGTCGGGGGAGGGCCTTCGGGCCCAGCCGCGGTGAGTCCACCATCGTCCAACTCCCACCACGGCAATTGGAAACCGCCCCAGTAGGGCCTCCGACGCCCAGGAACCGCCCCAGCAATAGTCAGGACGGCCCGGGTGACCGCAAACTGCGGCTTCACCGAGAGCCCCACCACAGGCTCCCCCGACACCTCCACCAACTCCGCCTGGTCCTCCGCAGGTTCCCCCGCCGCCTCCGATATCGCTGCCGGATCCGCGCTGCTCCAAAGCAACTGCGGCAGCTGGCATTCGGCTTCGCGGGGGGCCTGCCGTTCGAAGGCTCACCAAATGGCTCCAGCAATGGCCTTGGCTCCGGCCATTGTCTTCGGCCTCACCGCAGGCCCTCACATTGCCCGCAGCGTCCTCGCCGGGTCCGCGCTGCCCGGAGATGGTCGTAGCTGCCAAAACCCGGCCGTGCTGGGCCGCCACCGCTCGGAAACCATTCCCGGCGGCTCCAGCCTCAGCGTCAGCCCTGGCCTCGGCAGCACTCCTCCAGTTCCGGTCGAAGTTGCCGGGCTCAATGCCCACGCACAGCCCCTCCGGGATCGCCCACCTCCCCCAGGTCCTTCAGCCACCCCTGCCACAGGTGAGGACCTGGGGGGAAGGAGACCTACCCTGGAATTCGGCCGCCGCGACGGAGCTCCTTCATGACATGTCCTCCGGCCGCCATTTTGAAGCGATCACCAAGTGATTATATGAAACCAACCACTAGACATCAAAAACCATCAGCTTTCTCTACATGTAATATAAATATATTGAATGATAACTTCACAGGCTCAATTAGCCCATCCCCTAACAGGAACAGAAGGTATGATGTATCTGGTGTTAAAGAAGAGCCTTTTGATATTGCTATTGTTGAAAATGTGTCTCTAATAGGAGGACACTTTGAGATAACATTGGATGTTATCTTTTTGTCTGAGTTAAAGGAAACCTTTCCATTAGGTTGTGTGCTTATCTTTCTGAAGATAAGTGTACTGTTCATTTATTGACTGATGAACAGGAGAGATTTACAGATCCCGTAGTGTGGGAAGTGAAAGGAAATAGAGGTGTTTTGAATATTGCACTGTGGAGGTGATATTGAGCCAGTGAGGCAGAAATAATATGATATTTCCCTGGAAGGGAGATGTGGCTTGAAGCCAGTGATAGAGTTCTTGTTAGGGGATGGGCTAATTGAGCCTGTGAAGTTATCATTCAATATATTTATATTACATGTAGAGAAAGCTGATGGTTTTTGATGTCTAGTGGTTGGTTTCATATAATTACTTGGTGATTATTATGCCAGACTCCCTATACATTGTTAGGGGGAATTCTATATGAATACAGGTATTTTAGTGTGATAGATTTGAAAGATGCTTGGACTTGCCCAGTAGTTAGGATTGATCCAGATACACATCAAACTTGACAGTATTGATGATGTGTTTTACCAGAGAGAGTTTCTTAGAAAGCCCTAGTTTGTTTGGACAAGCTTAGAGCAGGTCCTTGGGAGTTTTGAACCACCTGTGAGTAGCAAGGTGTTACAGTATGTGAAAGATGTGTTGATATTAAGCGAGAAGAGAGATGTTGAGAAAGGTGTAAATGCTTTGTTAGATTTCTTAGGACAATAGGGCTAAGAGTTTAAGGAAGAAATTATAAAATGTGGAGTCTGACTTAGAACCTTTGATTAGGTATAGAGAATCAATCCAGAGAAAGGATTGAGGGATAGTTAGATAATCTATGCCAAGAACTAAGAGAGCTCTTGTGTTGACTTTTTGTCTGAGTTAAAGGAAACCTTTCCATTTGTTTGTAGCAGTGGAAGAGGTGTAGCTGAAGGTGTTTGTTCTAGCTCAGGTGTGAGCTGGGAAGAAGAAACTTATAGGGGTTTTTTTGGTTGAAAATTGATGGATTAATGGAAATAGAAGCTGATTTTTGGAGGTGCTTTAGTAGTGTTAGTGTTTTAATGCAGAAAGCATATCTGGCTTACATATGTTAGATTTTTAAAGCTATTTTATTGTTAAGGAGGATTTGTTTCTTTCAATAGACAGGAATTTAAATTCAGCTGATTCCTTTTGGGAGAGAGACAGGAATGGAAGTTATAGAACTATACATGACTGTATTGAAGTTCTAGATTTACAGACAAAGGTGAGAGAGGATTTGGAAGATAGCCCAATAGAGAGAAATATTAATTTGTTTATTTATGGATCTTTTCAAGTAAAGAATGCTTATCTGTTGAGTATTTTGCTTAGGTGTGTGAAGCGTTTGCTTTAGTGCAAGCTTTGAAACTTCTAGAAAATGAAGTGTGAGTAAGCAGTGGCTGACATTATAGAATAATTATAATATATAATATATAATAAGCTAGTAGGAAGAGAAGTTTTCCAAAGAGATTTTGGGAAATAAATTAGCAGATAGGCTTATGTATGTATGTATAGATGCATGTATGAGAGAAGTGCCAATAATGGTTTCAGTTTCTGTTTTGGAATGGGATGTAAAACCAGGTTTCACTGGTGAAGAAGAGAAACAGATGATGTTAGAGATATGGAGTATGTAGATTGGAAGTGGTTAATAGAGATTGCAAATAATTAATAGGCCTATTATGAGAGACATAATAGAGAAGATACATGAGGGTACTTATTGAGGGAACACAAGTATTGTATTTGTGGCTTTTGTGAAGAGAAAATATATTTGTAGAAGTATGTAGATGATAGTTATGGAAGTGAGTAAAACATGTATATATTGTGTGAATGTGTATACTCCTGATAGGAGGAAGAGATTTGGCTATTTCACAGTTTTAAAGAATATAAGTTGCTTGTACGGAAATGTCAGCAGTGAGTATTTTGAATTATTTGTTGATGATTGTTGATCATTTGACTGGATGGTTGGAAACTGTTCTGTGTGCAAGAAAGAATGCACAAATGACTGTGAAGTTAATGTTGGAACAGATATATACAAATAAATATAGATATGCATTGATAGTGCATTTATAATGGTAGAGGTACACATTTTACTTTTCATGTGGTAAAAGGGTATAGGAAAAGAATTGGCAACGGATTGGCAATAGACCTGTTGTTTTTTTTTCCTCAGGTGGGATGAAGAATGAGAACTATAAAACAATACATTAAAGAAATTAATGTTAGCAATTCAATTACCCTGGATGAAATGTTTATCTCTAGCTCTATTGTGAGTGCATACTTGTTTGAGAAAAGATGTTGAAATTTCACTATATGAAATGATGTTTGGAATATCTTATACTGGAAGTGTGGGTATGTCTAGAATAGTACTTGAAGATATTTTTTAATAGAAAATATAAACAGGGACTGTCCCAGTGTTTTTCTCTTTTAAGGTCTGAAGGACTTTTGGTGCAAACACCACTATTTGATTTCCAAGTGTATGATTTTAAGAATGGAGAGTGGGTCCTGATAAAGCAATGAAGAGCTTTGCAGAAGCTGAGGCCTATCTGGAAAGGACCATTACAAGTACTGTTGACTACTGAGTCTGCTCTATGGACATGTGAGTGAGGTTGGACATATCATTCACATGTGCAGAGATTTGTGGATCTGGTTCCTGTTTCCAGTAGAAGCAAGCTTCGGAAAGACTGGACTTTTTATTTTCTATTTCTTTTAGACAGTGGGGATAGATAATTACATGTCTAGTTTAGCTTAGGTTTGTGGAACTTTGAGATGTATTGTTGACTATTTGGTTGCATGTAATGAATTTTTCCTTGTATTGCTGATTATTTTAAGACATGAAATAATAGATTGGTTGTACACAGGTATTGTATCCTCTGAGTGTGGAAGGAGATAAAGAAGTGGATGTAAGTCCCCAAAGACCGGTTGTAAGTTTTGAAGTGTAAAACTACATACGTTAAGGTGGGTGGGGGCCTAGTCCATTTGTGAATATGATGTAGATAGTGATCATTGCCTTATGTGGGATAAGTATGGGGGCTTCTGAGGTATTGCCTGATTATCTATTAATGTGGCAATGATTATGTTTCCAAACTGAACCTAACAGTATAGAATATGAAGGGCAGATATCACTGACATTGATGAAACCTATGGCTGAGGTTGGAATCTGTATAAGATCCACCTTAGATCTTATACATGGTTTATATTTGAGAAAATAGTATGTAACTGCACATATGACATTGACATATGACATAAGGACTTGTCTAAGAGGATGGAACAACTATATGGTCGTTGTTTTGACATGTATGGGAATTATTCTCCTTCTTATATGAGACTTAGAGCTCTGGAAGAGATGTTATTTATGCCATTTATTGAATTAAGAAGTACTCTAATGAAGTTGATGTTTTTGTGTGACAGTTTAGCTAGTGTAAAATGTTCATTTAACTGGAAATGTAGATGTATAGTTAGATATTTTGAAGTACCAAGAATTTTGCATAGAAGTGTAAGATACTGAACGTAAAGGGCCTAATGCGAGGAATGAAAATGTTTTTCTAGAATTAATGAGAGTAGCTTTGAATAGTTTTTCTTTTTGTGTGAAAGGAGAGACTACAGTTACAGACTACTTAATTTCTATAAAACAAGTGTTAGGAAGATTTTTTTTATGGCAGAGTTTAAGATTTCTATTTATCTTGATAATTATATTTTGTATAATTTATCAAAGTTGATACTTTGCTTGGATTTCTTGTGAAGTCAACGAAATGGACTAATCAGAAAACCTGACAGATTTTCCAGCTTATGATTGTATTAACTATAAACATCCAGGTGACAAAAAATTATACTTATTTGCCTACTGAAGAAGTTTTTTTACTATATGGAGGTTGAAGATGTAGGTGGAATGACATGTGTGGTATTTACCTAGAGGTTGGTTTGTGTTTTGTGAAGCATATGCATATACATTGATACCACTTAATACAATGGGTGTGCAATTGCTTGTTTAATGACTGTTATGGCAACTGCCCATGATAAGGATATAAACAAAGAAATTAAATTATATGATGAGGTGCTGAACATGAATCTGTGGATGAACATGTGAAGACATATAGAGGAAAAAGATTACTGTTTCATGATGCTTCTTTCACAGAATGTGATGATATGTAAGTTGTGTTTCCGCTGTTGTAAGGTAAACCTGAAGTAAAATGTAAAACATTTAGTCAGCAGGAAGTTAGGCTTATGTTGTGAGAGCCTAATGGAAGTTCTCAAATGTAAATTATTTACAAAAGAAAATGGTGGATTTGTTATAAGTAGAAAATTTGGTTATTACATCTGAGAATATAAAGAGCTGAACTGAAGCCATTTTGTGTACGTAGTCTGAACTTTTGAAGCTCAGAACAGTTATGAAATGTGTTTTTGCTAGGAATAATACCAGATTGCAAAACTATATACTTGCCATAAGTAAGAGGTATGTGCTGGGATGCTGTGACATTATAAATGTCACATTAAGAAATATTAATGTTTCCTTATAATTTTCTGGAATTTGAATAACAGAAAATCTGAATATGTTGGAAGTTTTCCATGGAAGGTTGTATAACGCCCATATATGGAAACAGGAAGTGTTATGTAACCATGTGATTTGATAAACCTATATAAGCTGTATTCACTAAAGGGAAGGATCTTCTTCCTCCTAGAAAATGTTTCTTTTCTGGAGTATAGGAGTCCATATTGCAGTATTTTCCTTAATAAAACTTCCTATGGATCAGATTATAAAAAGTCTGTTGATTCATTTTTATATGCTTCTCACACTTCTTCACCACCCCTCCAAGGTGGCTTGGTCCATCTGGACCCTCTGGCAGAAGGAATTCAGCAAACCTCCATAGAGCCCCTTGGAGAGGACACCATATTGCCACGACATTAGTTTCTCCTCCCTTGATTAAATTTCTGTTGTGAATATATACTATTAGCTTTGCCAATGCTATATATTTTCCAAGTTGATGTTGGAGATATTGTTGAAATTGTATTTTTCTTCTGATGTTGTGCAAAGTTATTATTCACAGCTGTGAACAGAATAGCAATAGCTATAGCACTTGGACTTACATACCACTTCATAGTGCTTTATGGCTCTCTCTTAAGTGTTTTACACAGTCAGAATGTAACTTCTTTGGAGGGATTCCTGGCATATAACCTCTTTTAGTGCAGTCTTGACAGATATTGGACTTAATGAACTACATGTTAAACAGATAAATATAGTTTAACAAAATAAATGCAGACCGTCTCAATACATAGAAAGATACATACATACATGTATTCACACTTATTGAAGTGGAATAAATTATTATTCAGTAACAATTTTGTTCCATACAGCATCAACCTTGAGAACTCTCAAACTTTCTCTTTATGCTCTGTGTGTGTTTGTGTTTGTGTGTATTTGTGTGTATGTGTGCATACTATATGTAATAGCATGTTTATAAGAGGAGATGAAAGATATGGAGAAGAGAGTTTGATATGATGTGACTTTTTTGTTTAGACTTGCCTAAAACAGTGGTGTCAAACTGATGGTCCATGGGCCAGATGTGTCACGTGAAGACTATACTGACCCCAAATCTGTGAAAGGAAAAAAAACAAACATTGTGATATGTCATGTGACAGCAACATGATACCATAGGTTTGATAACCATGGCTTAAAAGAATGGATCCTTGAGTCATATCAGTAACATGATCCTTTTTTTGGTTAATTAGTATCTTTTAATAAAAGATATATGTAAATGTTATCCTCGCACAAAGGTGCTAGTCATTTCTGGCTTTTAATAATTTTAATAATCTAATTTAGAAATCTTAACAGTTTTACAATCAGTACCTGTCAAGTACCTTAAAAAATTAACAATTAAAAAAAAAATTTTTCAGCACATATGCACACATTGAAGGATCCTGAACCTCCACATGCATTAACTGTCAGGCTACGGGACTTCTTCCCATTCAAACAATAAGAATGAACTTCTGAGAATCAAACGTATCAAAAGGAATCCTTTATTGAGATGAGAAAATCCAGTAGGAATTCAAAGCAGCGTCTGAGGTCCCTCAGGCATACAGTGATAGATAAGGGAGTTTGAATCCGCCCCCCCATCCCAATGTTTACTTAGGGAAACAAAAGCCAATATGTTAATTCCCCTCCCAGCCCCTCTGGGAGGGGATTCTTCCCTTTTAGGAAGGTTTTTTCTCGTGTAGCTTTCCCAAGACGTACCTAACTTCCTCCCCCACCCCCTTTTTAGAACGGACTGTTTTTGGAGATTTCCCAGAGCATTTCATTGTGGAGTTTTATGGACCCCTCATCTCCTGGCTGTGCCTCTCAGAGGTGATAGGTTCTGGCCATTTGGCTTCTTTCCCCCCCATTGTATCATGTATGGGTGTGCATATTCGATATAAGGTTAAATATATTCAGGTTACATCAAGAAAGGATTTCTTTATCAGTTCCCCCCCCCCCTTTCTTCTTCCTCTGAAGAAATGACAGATACACGGATCTGACATTAACTTTGTTCTGAAAATGCACCCTAATTGGAGACAAAGCCATATTTGGACATTCTGACTTAATACTCAGTATGTATCCTAATAAAGAAAGAAAACTCCTTGTTTCCCTCAAAAAAGTTCTTTCATTCATAAATTGATTTTTTGGAAGTTGGCTCATTTGAAAATAACATTTACTAACAGATTGGAATAATCAGTATTTACACATGAGATAACTTTTTTTTTTCCACAATACTATAGAGAAATAAATATGTAATTATTGCCATTTTCTCTCCATATACTATATAATTAGCATTAGTATTATTAATTCTGAATGCTGGTTGCACTTAAATCCCAGATATTGAATATTTATGTAATAGCAAGAAGAAAACATAGTGGTTATGAAAACAGTACAAAAAAAATCTCTAACTGTTCTCATTTGGAGCTAGACTCTAGTTATAGCTAAATACTATCAGAATAATTCCTGAAAATTAGGACTTGTTCTAAGAGTTTCTGTAGAAATTAGGCCTTGTGAAGAGTGTGTGACTGCATGATTCCTTCATACATAAACTTGAAGATTCTAAAGCTTTATCCAACAAATTCTATTGTGGATATAAGTTTGACATAATGATCATGAAAGTTTTGCCCCTATTCTTGACTGACATGGTTTACATGTCTGATATGAAAAATTGCATGGTTAACGATCCTCTCCCTATTCTTCACAATTATTTCCAATCTGGTGACTTCATCATGGGTGCTATTACTTCTCTTGTCTTAATGCCTCAAGATCCAGCTACGTTTTTTGAAGATCCTCACCATTCATTTATAAGAGAACCCATGTAAGATGTTTACATAATAATATTTAGTATTCCAGATTGCATTCTGGAAAATAATCTCCAAAGCAATAAAATTAATTGCAGAGTGAAATAAGTAATTTTTTTCAGATTAACCATTAATGAGATGGTGAGGTTTTTTTAAATTCTTTTTCATTTTCACTGGACTTCTGGGAAGAATTAAATTAACTGATTTATTATTCCAAAAAATGGTTTAGTATTCCAGATTATATTCTGGAATAATAATCCCCAAAGCAATGGATTTAGTTACAGTTTAAAATAAGTAAATTTGGGTTAGAAATAAATTAGCTGATTTATCATTCCTAACAAAGAAATAGTTTAAACCATGAGTTCACTAATTGAAGTCTTTCTCACTTAACTAAATGATTGGATTTGGTATAGTAATAGCAATATTTAAGAAAATGGCCTGCAATATTTATCATGGAGAAATAATTCAAAACAACCTGTTTACACAGGAAAGATTTAAAATGTGCTGAAATTTGAAAAAAAAATGGTTAGTTCTAAACATGTTTTTATATTAAAATCCTGTTTTAATTGATATTATACATCATACTCTTAATGCATATACACTTACTAATTTACTGTATTATAATGATAAAATGTGATGTTGAAAGCATCTTAGGCAGGAAAATATTTATATTTTTCTTAAAGAATTAAAAGCATTTTTAAAACCTAGCATAAATATTCCCGGTAAGATTAATATAGGTGCTTAAAATCATTTATAGCTTAATAACAGTAAGGTGGCACGTCCCTGTACAAACACACAGTGTAGAACCTAAAAATGGCATGAACCATAAAATGAGACTTAGCCTTTGAAACACTGCAATATTAGAAGAAATGTGAACAGATCCAGTGTCAGTCCACAATGTTACTATTTGAGTAACACTGTGATTTTGTGCTAAAGTGTATTCCGTTGGCAATGCAGATCAAGCATTGCATTCAATAACTGAATATTTTGATGGATCATACTTTTGCTGCAATACATTTTTATTAGGTACAGATTATCTCTTATAACGCTTTTTAATTGCAGAGTCCAGACTAAGTTTTATCAGCATATTTTAGCTTTAATATTTGCTGTAAAAGAGATCAATGAAAATGTTCAGATCTTGCCCAACATCACCTTGGGTTTCAATATTTTTGATAGCTATGATGTCAAATGGACTTATCATGCCACAATGAAACTTTTTTCACCATTGAAGAGACTAATCCTGAATTATAAATGTGGCTTCCAAAACAATCTGGTCGCAGTCATTGGAGCTCTTTATGCTGAAACTTCTCTTTTCATGGGAGATATATTGAAAACATACAAAGTTCCACAGGTAGGAGGTGTGATGAGTTACAGGATCATATGTTGTATTTGATCTATTTACATTTCTGTAACTTGGAAACATTATATATTTATCCTTCAATAAAGTGAATAAAGTATATAAGTTAATAAAAGATTTTTTAAAATTAAAATTACATTGTCTAGTGGTGCAATCATAAAATATACAGTGATTTAAGGATATTTATTTAAAAATTGAACTATTCACAGCATGCAAGATCAAAAAAAAGTTCATTAATTACATATCCCTGTAATAGCTATAATAAAATATCATTTTTCTTATAAGCTAAGGAAATAAACCTTCATTCTTATACAATAACAACTGATGATTTTTCTGTCATTTTTTTTCTTTGTTAGAAGATTTTATCCAAAAAGGGTAACCTCCTGAGAATTTTTTTATTACAACAACTGGCTAAAATGCCTAATTGGATATCATGCAAAATGCAATTTTAACTTTTGTATACAATGGCAAACTTTTTAATTTTTAATTTAAATTTTAGGAAGTCTTATTTTGTCAGTTATTTTTTTTCTCAAAAAAAAAAAAATCTCATTAAGTTCCTTCCATTTTCCATATTTCTCCCTATTTTTTAATTGAATAGATTATTTATGGATCATATCCAGAAATGCTAGATCAAAGTGAATCTTTTTCCTTCTATCAAATGGTCCCTGATGAAAGTTTTGAATACAAAGGTCTGTGTCATCTGCTTTTGCACTTTGGATGGACCTGGGTTGGCATTCTTGTAAAAGAAGATGATGATGGAAGATTTGTGAGAATGACATTTTCAATGTTTCCTCTTTTTGGTATTTGTATTGCGTTCCTAAAAAAGATAAAACCAATTTATATCAGCAGTATTTCTGATGATCTAGAATGGTTAGCAGGAACATATAATCTTTCAATGAACAGCGAAGCTAAAGCAGTGATTGTCTATGAAAGAACACTTCTGCATTTGAGATTACTACTACAGCTTCCTAAAATGGAACTAGTGTCCTTAGAGCCTAAAGGTAAGGTGTGGATCATGGCCTCCCAGATGGATCTTGCATCAGTGTTTTACCAAAGGAGCTGGGATATTCAAGTTATCCATGGTTCCCTGTCCGTTTCAGTTCATTCCAATGAAATTCCAGGATTTCAGCACTTTATTCAGACAAGAGACCATTTCTCATCAAAAGAAGATGGTTTTATCACAGATATGTGGGAACACACATTTGACTGTTCCTTTCCCAGGCCTTTGGTAAATGACAAAGATAGTGGCATTTGTACTCTGAGGGAGAAATTGAAGGACGTACCAGGTTCTTTTTTTGAAATGAGCATGACAGGACACAGTTACAATATATATAATGCAGTGTATGTTGTAGCTCATGCTTTACATGCCCTGCAGATTGAACAAAAACAGGAAAGAAACCCGTGCAGAAGAAAATTAAAACTTAAGATTCAATATACATGGCAGGTATGGACTTGAGCTTTCATCCTTTCATCTATTCCGTATCTTTATACATATACATATATATGCCCTGCAGATTGAACAAAAACAGGAAAGAGTTCAATATCCATGGCAGGTATGGGCTTGAGCTCTCATAATTTCATCTGTTCAGCATCTTTATATATATATTCATAACGATTGCTTCATTTAGTCAATAAATTTGTTATACTACTGACTTCCATTACAATTTTGTAGATATACAAATTTACTAAGTATTTCTGCACATTTCAGGAGCCAGAAATTGATTTTTTTCCTATCTTTAAACATCAAACAATGTCCAAAATTGTTTTTAGTAGTTTAATGAAATACAATAAAGATATCTGTAAAAAAAGAGAGTATATAGAATTATAGAATCAAGACAATATATTATGCACATTAGGAAAAAGAATACATTAAAAATAAATTCCAAATAAATTTTTCCCACATTATATGTGGACTATTATGTGTCATTTGCTTTTTAAAAGATCTCCAACATATTCTAAAACTTGATGCATTCAGAGGTCTGTCCCCCAAATACCAAAGCTAAAACCTTAACCCATTCTCTCTATGAACATCTCAGAATTCCATTGTGATAGTTCATTCATAATCTGAAAGGTTAATAGGAGGTAGCACTCATGAAAATTAAGACCTATTGTTTACACCCATCAAGTTTCCTTAAGCTCCTTCTAATCTTCTGTGAGGACTCTTAGAAGACAGAGAGCCCTTTCAAGCCAAGCTATCACTTGAGACTTTCAAGAAGAGATTGGATTGCAATTTGTCAAAAATGGTGTAGGGTCTCCTGCTTGGGCAGGGGGTTGGACTAGATGACCTACAAAGTACCTTCCAACTCTGATTATCTGTTATCTGTTATCCATGCTTTCAGATATTATTCCAGATTCTCAATTCTAAGGTTTTCATTGGAATACAGGAAATGTTTCATTTGATCTGCATTAAATAAAAAGTGATAGGGAAATGTAGATTATCTTGGGACCCATTTTTGATAAAAATGGGATTTTAAGAAAATTGTAATGTAAACAGGAAAAAATATATTCCTATCAGAATATTGATAATTTGTTAATGAGATGCTTTTACATATTAGGAAATGTTATTCATTAATGACATTCTGATATTCTTTTTGTATATTGTTTGATTTTCAGCTCCACCGGTTTCTAAAAAGCATTTCCTTTAATAACAGTGTTGGAGATGAGATTTTGTTTGATGAGCAGAGGGAATTGATAGTTGGATTTGATGTTATAAATTGGGTCACATTCCCCAACCAGTCCTTCCATCGAGTGAAAATTGGGAAACTGAATCCCTGGACTTCTGAGGGAAAGAAGCTCATCATTCATGATGAAGCCATCACCTGGCACAGAACTTTCAACCAAGTAGGTTCTGAATGCAGATAATTACATCTGGATGTTATTTAATATACAGGTGGTCCTCGGTTTACAACTATCCATTTAACAACTATTAAAAGTTACAGGGGCACTGAAAAATGTAATTTATTATAGCTGTCACACTTATGACTATTGAAGCATTCTGCACAATCATGTCATCAAAATTTGGATGCTTGGAAACTGAGATCTAATTATGATGGATGCTGCATCCAGGGTCATCATTGGGGACCTTCCCACACAGCTTCTGACAATCACTCAATTCTGGATACATTTAATGACTGACTAATTCACTTAACATGCAGTGATTTCCTTGAAAAGTATAAGAAAATTGGGCATGATGCACTTAACAACCACCTTAGACTGTCTGTAGGGGGCACGCATTAGTGCACCAATGTGCCTACCATCCCTGTCTTATTGTTTCTTTTATGATTTTTTTTATTTTTCTTATATGTATCCATGTATTCATAACTATGTTTTTTACTTATGCCTATTATCTGGTAAGCAATTGACAAATAAAAATAAATAAAAAATAAAACCTTACTTAGCAAGAGAAATTTTTGTCCTGTTTGTGGTCATAAGTCAAAGACCACCTGTATAAATAAAACATAAATGTACTATTTCTTAATTGTGGTATTGCATAAAATTGTAAGCAATATCATTAAGAGATAAGGAGGCAGCACTGGGTCTGTTACACCAGTTGCATTCATACCCCGACTGGGAGGCCCTGACTAAATTAGCTCATGCCCTTATAACCTCTATATTCGACCATTGTAACATATTCTACAAGGAACCCCCCTTGAAATCCATTTGGAAACTTCAACTGGAGCAGAATACAGCTGCACAAGTAATAATTGGTGCCAGATATATAGAACACATAACACCACTTCTCACTCCTCAGTCAGCTACACTGGTTGCCAGTGTATTCCCAGCTACAGTTCAAAGTTCTGGTGTTGTCTATAAAGCCCTACATGACTTTGGACTAGGTGTCTGATTGAGTGCCTTTTTTTGCTAGTCTTTTCTACTGTCCAACCAGGTGAAATAGGATGGGCATGCTGTACATTCCACCAGCCAAAGAAGGTCAGCTGGCAGGGATTAGAGGGTTAACTTTTTCTGCAGTGGCCCTTGCTCAGGTGGAATATCCTCCTTTACAATGGCCCCATAAAGTTCTAAAAATGTGGTTATGCTCTTGAGTCTGATGAGGGGCAAATGACATGGGTTTTACAATTTGTTAACTAACATAGTTAGTTTGTGTTTTATTTTGATTTATAGTCTCTCTTTTAAAATGATGTTCAGGTTTATTAGCTTTAGCATTCCTAAACTAATAAACAAGCTGGAGTCTAGCTCTAGATTAAAAAATAGTTTGTTAGTACAACTTGGGGTCTGGCTTTCTTATAATTGCGCCCCCATCTGATGTCAGACCTCATTTAAATAAACATATGTGATATTGTGATATTATGAGGTGCAAATATGTATCATGTTTGACGACATGTAACTAGTTTCCTTTGCAAATGGGAGGTCACTTTTATTCTCTCCAGTCAATTTTCTCTTGCTTCTTTCTTGTGTTCATGTTTTACTCCTATAAAAAGGTTCTCTCTTCCTTTTTCATAGATAGGCCCCAATGTATCAAGGTACCTTAATAAACTGCTTTTAAATGACCTTCTGACTCAGTTGCTTATTGGGAAGGTATGCTGAGGAAGAAGCTAGGGCCAGATTTGGCTTTCATATGTTCCACTATATGAAACATACATCTAGCTTTTGTATGTACTTCAAATTAGTTTTTTTAACTGATTTAATGTTTTTTTTTACTATTTTCATTGTTTTAAAATGTTTTTAAATTGTAGATATGTTTGAATTATGAGATATTATCTAATGGAGTACATAAACATCTGTAAGAATACAACCAAGCTGCAAAAGCACCAAGAACTCCACATAGCAGAGAGTTATGTAGAACTTCTTTAAAAGTTGCTTGCTAATGAGTTTCAGATTGCTTGGTAAACTTGGTAAACTGACTACCTCTTAATTGTAGAATCAAGAGCCATATGATTTATACATATATTTTTTTCTGTATGCTAATAACTTGTGAGAATGCTAATAGATATATTTCCCCCTATTTCTGCGCCAGACATTACCTATTTCTCTATGTACTAAGAGCTGTCTCCCTGGTAATTTGAGAAGAAAGCAGGAGGGAAAACAATTTTGCTGCTATGATTGTCTTCCATGTCCTAAAGAGAAAATGTCAAGCCAGATTGGTAAGAGACATTATGAATTAAAATCTTGTAATTATGCAAGATATATCAAGCAGATCCATCAATATGTAAGTATGGAAATTGGATAATATTCTTTTACAGGCAGTCCTCAAATTATGATGAAAATTGAGCCCAGCATTTCTATTGCTAAGTGAGACAGCAGTTAAGTAAGTTTTGCTCCATATTATGATTTTTCTTGCCACAGTTGTTAAGTGAATCATTGCATTGTTCAGTTAGAAAGTGAATCTGGCTCGCCCCTTGGCTTTGCTTGTTAGAAGGTCACAAAGGTGATCACATGACCCTGTAAAATTGGAAGAGTCATAAATATGAAGCAGTTGCCAAGCATCCAAATTTTCACCATGTGTCCATGGGGATGCTGCTACAGTTATATGCCTGAAAATAGTCATATTTACTTTTAGTCACTTTTTT
Source organism: Bungarus multicinctus (assembly GCA_023653725.1). Classification (NCBI taxonomy): domain Eukaryota; kingdom Metazoa; phylum Chordata; class Lepidosauria; order Squamata; family Elapidae; genus Bungarus; species Bungarus multicinctus. The sequence continues at coordinate 116,676,731 of CM042840.1, forward strand.
AAAGCTCCATTGTTAATTTTCAATGGTCACTGAATAAATACTTGTAAATCAAGGAGAACCTGTATTTATCAGCAGTATTTCTCTTAAAAAGAAAAGAGAAAGAGTTATTAAAGGAAGTTTAATTTCCTTCAATTGTATTACCTGAAATGGGCATTTTGCCTTTCTCATTATGTCAACTTATAAAACAGCCCATCAACTTACCTTTTACAACATTTGCTTTAAGGGAATGGAAATGCTTGAGAAATTTTTATTTTCAGTTGTTTAATGACAAACCAATCTCTCATCTTTCCTTCTAAAAAAAAAACCTATTTATTTTATTTAGAAAATTTATATGGCCCCACACTCAGTCTGAACGGGATACATTGATTCTGGATGGCTTACAAAAATAAAAATCCAATATACAATAATAAAACAATAACCCCATCAGTCACTTGATGACAGCAATCAATAAAACAACTTGATGAACTCCATCCCACTGCGGATTCCTCAAGTCTACTGGCAAAACACAATCTTCAGGACCTTGTAAAAAAGCGTCAAAATTGGGATCTTAGAGAAAGATTTTCCAAAGTGAGGGAGCCACCATGTAGAAGGCTCTTCTTCTGGATCCCACCAAATGTACCTCCTTAGGACAGGAGAGATACAACTTTCTGTCTCCCTGCTTTGGTGGGTTGTGTCGATGTAACCAGGGAAAGACAGTCATTCAGATAACCAGATCTCAATCTCATGTAAGGCTTTAAAAATGACAGCAAGTACCTTAAATTGTACTTTTACAATTCTACCTTAAAGTCATATAAAGGGAGTCACAACTACACTATTAATTACATTTTATCCCAAATAATAAATAAAATGTAGCTCCCCACATTACTAGCTTCTTAATTTTCATTTATTAACCTGTATCCCCAACGTTTAAGGATAACAATGAGAGAGTACAAAGACAAGCTGAAAATATTGGTACCATGAAAAGTACAAAGACAAGCTGAAAATATTGGTACCATGGATGAAGAAAAAATACAGGGGAAAATCATATACAATAGAAGCAATAATGAAATTATAATATAGGAATAAAAAGATTTTTAAAAAACTCTTACAGATATGGATGATTGTTCTGAATGTCCAGCAGACCAATATCCAAGCAAAGACCAAGATTCATGTCTTCCAAAGAGAATGTCTTTCTTATCCTATGCGGAACCAATGGGAAGAAGTCTAGTTATTTTGGCTCTCTTTTTTTCTTTTTGCACAATATTGGTGTTGTCAACATTTTTGAAGTATCACCATACTCCCATTGTCAAGGCCAATAACCGAAACCTCACCTATGTTTTGCTCATCTCCCTCCTCCTCTGCTTCCTTTGCTCACTGCAGTTCCTTGTTGCACCAAGTCATATAATATGTCTCCTCCGACAAATTAGCTTTGGCATCATCTTCTCAGTGGCTGTGTCTTCTGTGTTGGCAAAAACCATCACTGTGGTTGTGGCTTTCATGGCCACCAAGCCAGGATCCAGAATGAGGAAATGGGTGGGTAGAGGCCTAACCACCTGCATTGTTCTTACTTGTTCCTTGATTCAAGCAGGCATCTGTATGGTGTGGCTCTTCACATATCCCCCTTTTGCTGATGTTGATAACCATTCAGAAATTGAAGAAATGATAATATATTGCAATGAAGGTTCAGCTACCATGTTCTACTGTGTTCTTGGCTACATGGGCTTTCTGGCAGCTGCCAGTTTCACAGTAGCTTTTTTCTCCAGGAAGCTCCCCAGTAGTTTCAATGAAGCCAAATGTCTCACATTTAGCATGCTGATCTTCTGCAGTGTGTGGCTCTCTTTTGTTCCATCCTATCTGAGCACCAAAGGCAAATACATGGTGGCTGTGGAGGTTTTCTCTATTTTGGCTTCCAGTGCTGGCTTGCTGGGCTGCATATATTTCCCCAAATGTTATATAATTATTTTTAAGCCAGAGCTAAACAACAAGGAACAACTTATTAAGAAAAATTCTTATTAAATGAAACATTTCTTTCATTTCTGTTCTCCTTTGAAATCTTTAGCAACTTATTTAATAGAAGAGAAAATTTTCTGCTCATTTTTCTTAGTGAAATATTTAATATTAAATTTAATACTAAATATTAAATGTAATTTATCAATCAATCTCTGTTATTCTATATAGGTAGAGTAGGAAGCAAGTTGTAGAATAGTAAGATTTTATTTGAATAAATGTCAGTAACATTTCTGGAAATCAACCATTGATTGCAAGAAACCTTTAAAATTAGCTACTTAATGCAATAGATAAGTTTTCTTTTAGTTTTTGATGTTTAGCAATGTAAATAAATCAATATTTTAATTTTATGTGAAATCTCTCTTCCCAGATATTCAAGCTTTCCTAATAGTACTGCTCTATATAGGACTGTTTTATTTTGTGAGTTTCTTTGTTTTTTTTGAGTAAATATATGAAGAGTGTATATGTTATTAGGATGTTTATTTAAAAGGGGCAGAGTTATACCTACTAGAAGACCTAGTGTTGTAACCTAGATACATGTGTGGACAGGAAGCAAAGGTCAGTTGACCTAGAAAGAAACCCATTTAAACAGAATGCACCTGATATTTTCTTTTGTAGATTGTTTGTCTTGTTAATTATTATATTGCATTAGAAAATAGAAAATAGACTGCAGAAAAAACAATTACCACCCACCTGCCTTCAAAGGACCTGTATACTACGCGAGTCAAAAAGAGGGCTGTGAAAATATTTACAGACCACTCACATCCTGGACATAAATTGTTTCAACTCCTTCCCTCAAAACGACTCTATAGAACACTGCACACCAGAACAACTAGACACAAGAACAGTTTTTTCCCAAAAGCCATCACTCTGCTAAACAAATAATTCCCTCAACACTGTTCAACTATTTACAAAATGTACACTACTATTACTGTTAATCTTCTCATACACTCCTTATCACCCATCCCCTCCCACTTGTGACTGTAACTTTGTTGCTTGTAACCTCTGTTTCCTAGCATGATTTGATGTTGATTGTACCCTATGACCATCATTAAGTGTTGTATATTATGATTCTTGATTCTTAACGAATGTTCCTTCTTTATGTATACTGAGAGTATTTACACCAAGACAAATTCCTTGTGTGTCCAATCACACTTGAGTATTCTATTCTATTCTAGAATACAGATAATAGTTGAATCCATTCATTTATACAATAAAAACTAGAAATTGTGATAATTCAGATAAATTAAATTCCTATAGTGAGGAAA